>DVZL01005744.1:0-11841 GCA_018236625.1 Lasaia peninsularis
CCACGTAAACTCTGGCTGAGCACTCTGCTCGCCCACTAGCCCGGTGAAGTTGAAGTAGTCCTTAAGACATACACAACAATTAACATTTCGAAAAAAAAAAACCGGTTGTCTCTCGCCATCAAGTAAGATATCTGCTTGTTCGCTGCCTTTACAACTAGGGCAAATAATTTTTGAAACACAAAAAAAAATTCGTAAAATGAAAAGGAAGACAATATTATAAAATTGAAAGAAAAAATAATTTTTATGTTTTTAGGGACAGGTTTTAAGGGAAAAAACCACATATCCAATAGAAAAAAGTTCGTGGCAAAATTGTAGATAACAAAAAGATCTACAATTTTTGTACTTAGATTATTTCCACGTTAAGTATATTTTAAAGTACTTGAATTAAATTTAATTGATTAATGGAATTGGACCTAGAGGGATTGAAACATTTTAATATTCATTTATTTCATAAACGTTTACAGATAATAATAACTAAATAAGTAAATACAGAAATTGTGATTCCTTGTTACATTTATTAACACAAAAGTTACAAACCACAAAACTAACGTTGTTTTTTCTGCATATCTTTTATAATTAGTCAGACTTATAACTGGGGATGCCTTATAGTTTGGCCGACATATATATCTCGAGAGCACGTCAGCAAGAACTGGAGAGTCTTTTGACCACCATCTCGTATTAGTGGGGCCAACAAAATTTGAAAACTACAATTTCAGAGCGTTTCTATAACTGCCTCATCCAGTAACGTATCGTGATACTCCTGGTGTTGCGGGTGTTGATAGACGGTGGTGATGTTGATGGTAAGTACCATCAGGTGACCCACTTACTCGTTTGTCTCCTTTTCTATAAAAAATTATAAATAATTGTAGGAGTACCGGCTTCGAAGATGCTATCACCAGCAAAACCACCATGACATTTGACGCTGGCCACAAATTAAACTCCTGTAAATTTATGTGTAAATGGTACGTGTTTTGTGAAAACATTAACTATATAATGTAACCGTTTAATGATGTATGTAGGTTCGCTCATTTCGAAACTAATTAGTGACACGGAGCCCCGTCAAAGGCAATGGCGCTCGAATAACAAACACATCCCGCGATAATTACGAGCTCACAGCCAATAGCCATACATCATATCAATAATTCTCTATTTGACATTTTCACTAATTGATGAACAACCATTTTGCAAAAGTAGTAATAAATCAATCAATCGAGCCGTCGACATGTATTTTTATTAATTTGATGAACATTGGTGTATGTCTTGATTGAAATATTTCCGAAAGGCGTCCCGCTCACCGGCCTACGTAACCATGAATGTGTTAAAATATTTACACTAGTGACATTTCATTAAGTTTACTTGGCGATAGAGTCGTGCAACTTCTTGCCCGAATTAATATCACCATCACTCGAGAAATCGAAAGATACAGGTACTAATAGAAGAATACAGTTACTACTATTTTACTCTTTCCTATCACTATAAAGTCAGCGTTTACCAATGTCGTGTTTCTGTTAGGATGACAACTTAACTTTAGCACACGAGTCCTATCATCACATCCTCAGTTGATGTTTAATTGTCTTCCAATAACATAAACGAGATTCACCTAAAACTAACGGTTTTTTTCGTTTATTTCGTATTTAACAGGTTGTTCCTAAAACGCGTGCGTTTAGACAAAAATAAATGTCAGTAATCTAGCAGCAACCGGTGACTTCAATCGTGAGACAAAAAATAGTTTTATAAAATACTGGCTTTCCACCCGCGGCTTAGCCCGCGTTAATTATTTTAATAATATAAACTTTCAAAGGGCAGATTTTTTTTCGACTTACGATAATTATTGCGTAAAACATACCCTTTTTTAATGTAGTCGGTTAAAATGTAGCCTATGCCCTTCATCAAGTGCAACTCTATCTCTGTCCTAAATTTCATCAAAATCGGTTCAGTAGTTTAGGCGTGAAAACGTAACATACAGACAGACAGAGTTACTTTCGCGTTTATAATATTAGTACGGATTAGCTGTACCCGGCGTGCGTTGCTACGCCAACAACGCCCGCGCCACCTGGTCGCGGATGACATCGATGAGCATATCATAGAAACCTTCTCTGTGGATAAATTATGAAAATTGGTATATACCAATCGGTCTATACCAATAAAGTGGTTTTTGAGTTCATCGATGACATACAAACAAACATTAGAAACATAGTAGAAGTTTAAAAGGAAAGTTTATTTTATTCATTTCAGCGTATTTAAATAAAATACCTATAATATACCTAAAATACCTAATTTCAGTTATTGCTTGACAGGTTTCTCAGTACTATTATCAGTCAATCGTGTTACATACGCCACGTGCAGAAGACAGTATTTATATAGCAAAAACACAGTCTGTAAACTATTTTCTATTCAACAAAAAATAAAAAATAAAATGAGAAAATACTATGACTATATTTAATTTTTAAGTTTATTTAATTTTCTTACTTAATTATGGCTCTGTCAATACGCTGAGACCTTGGAGTTTCCTAGGAAACCTCTTTTGTAAACTTAATAAAAAGTAGCGAATAACCTAATTTATTTACCTGCTGGCCAATTATCGTCCAGTCTGAGATGATCTGACAATGATGATAATGACGATAATATGATATAATAATCAAGATTTTATCTATACGCTTAAACATGCCACACAATCCGAGTCTTAACTTTTGATGAATATGTGACCATTTATGGTGAGAGTTGCTATGAACTACACAACTTACGACTTGGAAAAAATTTCGGAATAATCTGTTTCTCCTCCTCTGTGGTGTAACGGTACGGTTGTCGCCTGTTAAGACCGTTAGCCATTATTGTCCCGGGTTCAATTCTCAGGTCGGACAACTTTTTTTAAAATGTTTTTCAGATTTTTCTGAGTAAGCATTACATTGCCCGGGATTGGAATGTGTCGGGCACATGTAATGCTCTCAAAAAATATTCTTGTTAAAGGTTATTTAAAATCATCCTATGATTATAATGCGAAAAATAAAGGTGGACGTTACTTGTCATATAACAATGCAGAAATTTCTCCGAATCGAGTTAGTTGAGGGCGAATTGTTAGTGGTTCTGGTTTGATTATTGTTGAGAATTTATTATGGGTCCCGTTAAATATTCTTTTATATAAGATCTGTTAAGACCGTTAGCCGCGTGGTGTACTGGGTTCAATTCCCAGGTCGGGGGACTTTTCTTAAAAATGTTTTTCAGATTTTTCTGGGTAAGCATTACATTGCCAGGGATTGGAATGTGCCCGAAGTGGCGATAGGCTTGCCACCTATCACATCAGGGCCCTAGTACCTTGACTAATCCTGGGTGTTCTAGTATATCTACTGGACTTACGAGTTGTGGATATACTAGCACACCTCTCTGCCTATCCCTTCGTGGATAATAGTCGTGAAGGTATTCAACATATAAGTAAAAAGCATGTGTAATATAATTTAAGGAAACAAAATATTAAAACAAAACTTCTTGTGACTTAAAAAAAATATTTTTACATATTAAATTGCACTTTTGGAACAACTGTTGTACTACTAGTAATCGATGAAATTTATGTACAAACCAGTTTGAATCATACTTCAACGTTCAACATTATATTACGTATATAATTATTTAAGACCGCTGATAACTTGATATCACTAAATCTTAAATGATTTTTAATCTGTTTGTTTATCTATTCGATGAAAAGATGTTATGGCCAATGTGTTATAGTTTTTGTAGTGTGTAGTTGTGTTTGAGTACTCATTGTGACGTTCCAGCTTCGGTCCGATGGTGGGTCGGTACATGACGTCACAGGGCACGCAGGTGTCGCTGGCCGACATGCAGGCCAAGCTCTCCGCCATGTCGCCGCAGTCCATCGCCTCTATATGTAAGTCCATTTATACCCGAGCTTTTGAATTTTGTTTAAAAATTACCTTAATAGTTCTCTGGAAATTCAGCAAAAAATCAATCAGAGTCAAGTTTCAAATTGCGCATTTTTATTTTATTTGGATTTTGAGTAACCTAAGTATAGAGATCTTATAAGTTCAATAATTAAGAAGTAAACTTTAAATATCAGAAATATTTTTTTTTACGGAATAAGACAACAAACGAGCACACGGCTCTCCTGATGACTGATACTACCCTACCCTCCGAACCAGAACATGACAATGGCGAGTACTGACGTTATTGTGGCAGGAATAGGTAGGGCGGTGGCAAGGATAGAGTACCTAACGCCTAAATCACTGATCAGATTTTAATGAAATTTGGGTACAAAGATAGTGTTGACCTTGAGGAAGAACATAGGCTACTTTTTACTGCAAAAAAGGGGGGAGGGGTTAGAGGAGGGGATGAAAATTTGTATGGAAATGTTTTGATGACATAATATAAATATAACCGATTCATTTTCATTTTAAAATTGCCTAGATTTTTTTATATGATAGTCATGCGAAACCGCGGGCAACAGCTAGTGCCACAATTGTCGCAGAAAGACAGTTTAGAGTAAGTAAGCAATACTTGGCTACAGATCTTTGTTAGGAGTGTAATCTCCAGATAGTACATTTGGCTTCATAATGTCTATAATGTGTGTGTGTTGCCGCAGCATCTCCCCCTCCATCACACACGCCCACGCCTCAACCGCAATTGTCCAGTCAAATTCGTCTGTCAGATTGATTGTCAGAAAGGTAAGTCAATTGATACATATTTAGACTAATAAAAGAAAATGAATTACATTCCAAAAGTACATAAAACATCAAATTATTTATCTATCGCACCCCTAGATCAAAAGGGAGGTAACTCAAAAATCGAGGACTACCGATCAATAAAACGATTAAATCGTTAAAGAACGATTGAACAATAATTTAAGAAATCTAAGTTATTTCGGCACTCAAAAAGTATCGAACTATTTGAATTCTATAGTAGTTCTGGAGTGTTCCGATATTAGAAAAGATAATTAAAATTCGAGTTAACCCCCTTTTTTTTTGATTGTGTGTAAATGTATAATTTAATTAAATTTATTTAACATACCATAATTTGAATTTATATTATATTTTTAAGATTGTCGCATATAAAGAAGGGCCTAGAAACTTAGATCAATTTAGAGGTACTTCCTATAAAAAGTAATCCATTTTAATAAGATATAACAAAGACCTTTCTCCCTGTGTTGATAGGGCAACTTAACTTTTTTCAGTTTATCTGGTTTATGCCTGAGATTTATTTGTACCTGATATGGTGACGAACTGGCACTTCATGGGACCCCATATCGTCGGTATATCGGGTGCATATTTACCTCTGCCTACCCTTTCTGGCATACAGGCGTAGCGTTATTTATTTTAAATTCTTTAACTACCTTATTTAACTTTTAGGTCTGGTGTAACCAGTGAGTGGCCCTAGTGCAATAAAAGTGCAGCCATCTAGAGCAGCTATGTAGAGTTAGAAGTGGAGGATGTTAACCCAGAGACATGTGTTGTCCCCCCACTCCGAGCGCCGCCGGGACCCTCGGAGGACATCCCGAGTGTGGAGTTAGAGTAGTCTGTAGCGGTACCGCCTATTATACTATATGGGGAATTGTACTCAATTAAAATATCACTAAATGCTTTATATTCTATCAAATAAGACCAAAAAAAACATTTTAAAAAGTGTATATCGTGTAACTAAAATACTAAAAATACTAACTCCTTTGCCTAATAAATGACTTATAAAAAACCTTTATGTGACTAAAAAGATTTTTAGCAAAATATGTTTCGGATTTGTCCATGCCTTATAATGCAAAAATTCAATCAAATGTATTAAACGTTGATTGTAATACATGTTTTTTCAGGTATTATGGGTCTATTCGATTATTCTGAAGTAAAGCATTTTGGGATGATTTTAATTTTGGACATATATGTACCCACTATATGCAATGTGATTATATCCGCAGCTGTGATTTATATTTACCATCACAACGCCGTGGTGGCATACATAAATCTATACTTAACGGTGCTCCCGTACGATAGGTGTTAAATAACAAACGATATTTGTTTTATAACAATTGATAACATGTAACATGTGTTACATAACATTTTATAACAGCTATTTTTAAATTAACGCATTTCATTATTATAAATGTGTCTAAACGCGTAAATAAACTAATTTTGCGGATTAATAATATATAATAATATTATATTATTAACATTAAAATATTACCATATTACTCAATATACCCAAAAGTGTGAGACAATCCTATACGAAAGTAAAATAAGATGCTTCATACGAGTAAGTTGGTCCTGTGTATTTAAAGTAATATTTCCTTTTTATTGATAATTATTGCAGCAATAAACTATCAGTCGTTTATCAGGCACATTTACTAATAATTAAACTATAATAGTAGTGTGTTAGATCGTTTTTACAAAATGGTCTGTGTTTTGCATATTAATACATATATGAACGTATATAAATGTTATATCACATATGTCGAATCATTACAATAAATAACTAAAATGTTATAAAACGTTACATTAATGTTATATGGGAGCACCTGAACTCTAATAGATCGTAGGCCTAAATTGATCTCATATTCTAATTTGCTTAGTGATAACTTTTTGGTATTAAATTCAACTTAGAAATTCTAAATTTTGGTCACTCGTTCATCCGCGTCTTCATTAGTCGTAGAAGCAACAATCTTATTGAGATGCTTTAAATTAGTCGGTGTAGGTGGAGTTCAATAATTTTATAGAACTGTTACCATTGAGATGTGAAGTATTTTCATTGCTGTATTGGGACTCTTTAGTACTCGTGAATAATCTGTATTCTGCATTTTAAGGCTTTTTTGACAGCTAGGTCTACTACGATCTCTTATAATGGTGAACTTTTTTTATGACAGACATATCCGCATGCAGAAATGCGGATAATTATACAAAATATCGAGTCAAATAAAATAAATTTTATTAGAAGACGTCATTAAAATAAAAATGAAATAGCTATTCCGTGTTATACTGCTTTAAGGGTTGGTGGTAGACCAGTTGCTTACGTTTGTAAACGTAGCTATGTGTTTTATTTTACTATGATCTGTACGTTATTAGACATAAAGTCGATATTTACTTAATGACATAGCAATATATGAGCGGGAAAAGGACAGCAATAATTTATGTGAATAGAAAGCTGTCAAAATTGCCTTAATAAGTTGCGGTTAGTTTAAGTAAGCTTTGAAGTAAGGCTGTTCAACTTTTTTAACATTCAGGTCAAAGGATGTTTTTTCTATTTAGCTTTCTAGTACTAAAAGTTTGGCCCGGGTCTTTGATGCTTGACAAAAACCGATACACTTATAAGAAAACCAATACGAATACTTATATAAATACCTTAATAAGAATACCACGACTTATTTTTTTTGTACAAGATGACTTTATGGCTTACTACATTTCCTAAAAGTCAATCAACAGATTAGAAATTATTTTTTTTAACAATGTTTTCTGCCTTCTGCTGCTTTGAAACCAATCTTTACTGAAGCGATTCTTGTGAACGCATCGTACCGGACCATTCGTTTTACTAATACTTGCATACTGCATATTCTTTACAGGTAAACATAAAGGTTAAAGTTTCGATCAAAATAAATTACTAGGCAGTTCTAAACGCATGGATTGAGAAACTAAAGAAGTAAACGCTTTTTTCTTAGATACCAATGCAGAATTAAAAATATAGAATTTGAAACATTCAACTTTACTAGTGATAATTATTTTCATTAAATTTCGACTACAAATATAACGTCGTGCTGTAGTTTAAAAAGAAAATATTTTCCACATCAAGAATAACAGACAAATAAATAAGGTGTTCTCTTTATATAGTCACGTCAATTAATTTTTGTAAAATGTTCTCTGTAAATAGATATAACTACTGACCTATTATAATTCAAAATCAAAGTCGGACACTGCCCGACCAGTAATTTATTTTGATTTAAAATACAAAATATTGAACATCAATTCATTCAATCAATTGGATTAATCAATTTGGGGGTCTATTCCCTGGTTACAAATGAAAAAAATAATTTATAGTTTGTAAAGCCTTAATGGTTGATCAGGCTTGCTTCAAAGTTCCATAAAAATAAGTACAAAGGAATTCAAAATAGAGTCCGCGGAGGCAATAAAATGAAGGCTTCACAAAAATTGATAAATTTAATATGATGTATATTGGAGCAATCCAGAGAAGTGCCTGTTGCAACATAAAATTGGCAATATTTTTTAATAGTATTTGTTTCGAAATGAAATTTATGTTCGGTGTTCGTCGGAGTGTTGACTCGGCAATAAACGTGTCCAGGGCCTTGCGGTGACGTCATAAAGCAATATTATTTAAATACGGTGTTGGACTGCAACTTTATCGTATATGCAATAAGGGCGATTTTGTGTTGATAAAATATTACAGTAATATTGCTTTGAGGTAGCACGGTGAGGCCGCTGATCGTCTAACTTGTGAAGCTTTTTACTAAACTATGTGTGCCTTCTAGCAGATAGCGGTGTTAGGCATTATCGCACCATCCCTGGTCTCGGACTACAGACACATTTAAACTCCATAAAATAGATTGTTCTAGAAATGAAAACTTCAATAAAGCACACAACACATGAAGGACGGACATTTGTAATTTCATTGCAATAAATATGTCATATTTTTATGAATGATATCCTAGATTTCAGTAGGACGCATGACCTTACAAAATTTGTTTAGTAATGCTTAAGAGATGTGGTAACAGGCTATATTGTATTAAATAGTACTTACGGTCAATACCACAATACCTTTCAAATATCTCCAATTTACAGACACATATTTCTTCATCATTTTATAACTATGTAGACAATATTTTAGTTCTAACCTCTAAATTAAAAGAAAAAACAGTTGATTAAAAAATATATATGAAAAAATCGGAATTTATTTAGACACGGCTTTCTCAAAAGATTTTGACTTCGACAGTGCGTTACTTGTAAATAAAACAAAATGTTTCAGTCTAATGATTTTTTAAACGCCTTATTACACATAGAAAGAAAATATACCCTTATATCGTGTACAATCTAGATGTCTGTAGTCCGAGCCTACACCTTCGCGACGACACGTTCACTACAAGTCGCGGTCCATCATCGACATTTTCGAGTCAAATCTTCATTTATCGGTGTTTATTCGAATATAGGAATAATAAATATAGAGTATAGCGCAGTAGTCTTCCAAACCTTGAGACGATGTTCTTAGCACTGTGGAGTGTGAGTGTCCGGGGGTTCCTTGTGGGTTGCCATTACTGATATCAAAGATAGATTGGTGCCATTTCTATGTAATGAAACGGTAGCGTAAGTTTAGTTAAGGTTGCAGGTCAGGGTAGTATTGGAAATAAAATATTGTAGATATAGATTGGGACAGCATTGTCGAGAAACCTACTTCATCGAGTACCAGAGAGTGTGAGATAGTTGCTGTCGAAAATGTGGCTCAAAGTAATGCTAAAATGATTTTGGCCGAGACATAATCACAATTTTTTATAATAAATCATGGCATGAGATAAGAGCCTGAGAAGTCCATATGAAGAAATTAATGTAAAACTAATTACGAATCTGTCTTTTAAAGTATCTAAAGCATTGTATAAAATAATACATTTTAGAAATATGAACTTTATTGTTTTTTCGTAATTACGAAGCCGGCCGAGTTCCATCTCAATTTGAGATTTTTTCGACATTACTTTTAGCCCTTTTCCCGATAGATGTCGTTATATAATCGCTATCTAATGTCGTTACTCGATGAAGTGGGCTTTCCTACGGCGCCGTCCCGGTCCAGGAGACCGAACTTATGTACCGTACCGTCTGGAACTGTTTTGTGATTTGTTTTTGTTCACGTTTTCTTTGTACATTATTTTATTTCCATGATGTTGTGCGTGTCCATGAGCTGTGGGTCGTATTGTAAATATTGGTAGGGTCTATTTATTCGGATGATGTATGAGGGAATCGTAAGAATGCATGGTCGTGGAACTTTTTCTTCTGCGGTCAAAGTGTGAACTGAGGAAACATAACGGAATTAATCATAGAGTATTTAGTGCAGAAGTATACTTTTGGGTATAAAAAAAATCAAAATTTCCTTGTAGATATACATAATGATAATAATATATACATAAATAAATGTTGTTTGATAGTCCTCAATATTTTTTTATATTTTGATAGTTCTGTATTTGAAACATGAGAAAATAGGCCAATATCTCATTTATCATTTACATAAAGTATAAATATGTACACTATAAGACAAATTAACATGACGGATGCATTTAGTTTCCCGGAAAGCGATGGTAGTCGATTCAAACATCTGAATTACTTGATCTTAAATCGATAAGTTTATTTACCAAGCCATTGAGAACAGTATTATTTAGAGAAACTAGAGTTTTGGTTTAATTAATTGTAGTTTAAATCTTCAATTACCGATTTTAAAATTTTTAAAAAATTATTTACCCATATGTACCAACTTTGACGAATACTGCTGCCTCAGTGTTTGTCAATGTTGGTATTATTGCCATAGATTATGTATGGGAATAGAAACACCAACATAGAACTAGGAACATATGAAATATATAAATGTATATTGTATCTTATCTTCTAATCGAGACTCGGCTATAGATGTTTCTTTAAGAAATATATTTTTGTTGTTACATATATATTCATTTCTTTTTATTTAGTACGTTATGTACGTCATATTTATTGTCGCCGAGTTGAGATGGAAGCTAAAATAGTCCTTCGATATTACGAAATATATAGATTAGTCTTATAAGAGAAGAATGTATACGTTTCGTAGACGATTGGAATTGATAGAATTACAGTAACGACTCACATATTGGCTTAAATCCCGCTGAATATATTTAATCAAAAGCGGTCCCGAGATGCGAGTCCCTACTGTCCTATTTTGCATACCGAAGTAGTTACTATTTAGCATACTATATTTTATGTTATCGTAATGTGGTCTAAGTATTTATCTTTTTCTATTTTCAACCGTAGAAAAGACTGAATTTCTAAATACAATACACATTTGAAGAATACTCAAAATTTTTGGCATGCCCTTGGTATTTAAAGTTTAAAATGCATCGGGATCGGTTGTGGTGTTGGACCAACCAATTCATATTCATCTTCGAATGTTTTGAAGATATCGTACATATCCTTACCGTGAATATATGTATACTCCGCTGTCGGGTGCCGAAGCAGAGGTAATCGCAGATCCGTCGCCCGCGCGCACCATGCTCACGAGATATTACCGTGGAGCGGATTCTTAGTTCTTAACTTTGCTATTAATGTAAAGATACTGGATAAATTATCTTAACTTACACGAACTTATCTAAGTGAAAGTATAAAAATACTGGAATGATATCTGCCAAGACAATTTTATGTTTAAATAGTGCAATAGTTTCTTTAAAGTGCAATAATATCCCTCCATTATTTCGAATAGCTTAAAAGTTATTCCGCTAAGTTTGTATAATCTGCTGCTATAAAAATAATACTTAATTTCATTTAAAATATCCACCACAAGAGAGGCCGTTTACAGTTCAATTATACGACTTATATGTATATATTTTAATTAATAATTTCATTCACTAAGCATTACTCGCTTTTAAAAAACGTTGATAATTGATCATTTGTTTTTAAATTCAATAAGTCGTCAGCTTAAAGTTAAAATAATTGAACAAATAATAAGTACGTGACGCACTTATACGTGTGTATGCGTGCGTGCGAGCGTGCGCGCGCGCGTGCGCGCGCGCGGGCGGTGGACGTCGGCGTGTTCGCTAGTCGTGCGGCTCGGCGGGCTCGGGCCGCAGTGAGCTTTGTGTAATCATTTATCAGCTGTATACCTATTAATTCCTTTTGTTCA
>DVZL01005745.1:0-11841 GCA_018236625.1 Lasaia peninsularis
ATTTTTTCCCGTGTTGGTCCGTGTCCTCTGTGTAAAATAGACCAACTGTTTTCCTACCACGCACCTCGTAAGAGGCGAGCATAGGTTAACTGGGTCACTACCAAAATTACCACTGTTGGTAGAGTGCTGTGCAGCAACTCTCTTGGGTAGGGATCCACCGCCTTGCCTATTCCTACCACCATAATGGTATTGTCGTGTTCCGGTCTAGAGGGTAGGGCAGCAGGTAGACTTGCAGATATTAAGGTCTAACAATCTAACCTGCACCTGCAACATCTATGGTGTTTATAGGCCACTGTTGTCTCTTACCATTAGGAAACCAGTGTTCGCTGTCATAAACCATAATAAATATAGTTATTGAAACTTGGATTTTCAAATTATTTTTTTTAATTTGATATGAAAGAAATGAATTAAAAATAAATATCGTTACGCCTATATTTCAAAAAGGTTAGGCATAGGCATATACTCTTGCTTCCACGATTAGCTGATGATATTATGTGTCATGATAACAGTTGCCATGTCCGTCGCCGTACTGGGCCAAATCTATTCCCAAACAATATTGTTTTTAGATAAATTAAAAAAGCTCATAGAACAAGTTGATCTACACAGGAAACGAACCCGAAATCGGCGGCGGCCGGCGATTTATAATATTAAATCGTTTTTATATATTTTACAGTTACAAAATAACATTTTTTACTTACATGAAATTCCGAAGATATGATTATTAAATATAAATAAAACATTTTTACATGTAACTATGGCAACGTGCACGATAGAAATAAGCGACATTTTCTTCTTACCAACTGTAGTTAGATGAACACCAAAACTGTTGATACTTTACTATGTATTGTTTATAATAATATCACTGCAATGAACTAAACTTTTCCATTGTTAACTTCGTTGTTTTATTATTCCCTTGGATGTTTTAGGTACAATGTAATTTTTCTCAGGCGCAATCAACTTAAGATGCCGGCGACAAGTGATTAAAACTAAATTCAAATATTTTTTTTATCTCTAGATCATATAGATAAATAATAATAAATAAATAAATAATACTGGGCAAGTTAAATGCTTTAAATTTTTTTTTAAAGATCAATGTTGACATTCTTCGATCAAATATCTCATGTACCTATTATCTGAGGGTACCAAGAGTCTCCAAAATCGACGTGTATAAAGCGAGTAATGAATGTGGAGGAAGTTTGTTAAGAATACTCTCCGTCTACCCCGTCAGGGATCTGGATTGAAGATATGTGTATGTAACATCCCTGGTTACCCTTGCCCTTGGACTTTACAGCTAAATATTTCATTAAGGTGACAATAAACGTATTTTTTTACTATTTACTCTCAAATTTCCCCATAAAATGTGGGTAAAAGAAATTGATACCATAAATTCGCCTCGAGACCTCCGGCTAAATCTCATGAGTGTATCACTTTACCGACAAAGCGTTGAATATACGTACGGCAAAATCGTATTTGGCTCCAAATAAAAGAATGTAGGGAGAACAACGCAGAATGTAGAGGGTAAGGAATGTTCGTTCACCTTGTTACTATAGACGTCCATTTATTCATACTTTGAATAAATGAATGAATGTATGAAGGAATGTATAATTGAATGATAGAACATGAATGTATTAATGATTACTTAATAACGCACTAATACATTATAAGAAATATCTAATTATTGTTAATTTACATACTAGGTCTAAATAGTTGGTACACAAAGGTTTTCTTAACGTCATGTAGCGATTAATTGAGTTTAAACAACACAAAAATAAATCTTATGTATAGGTTTTTGGAAGAAGCCAGTACTTTAGACTTTCCAAATTCGAGCCTCTATGGATTTTTCTAACTTAAGTACAATTTTTAAGTGATCTAATGGTGAAGGAATTCAATTTATTCTAACATTATTTGGGTAAGTAGACTTCCCTATCTGATATAGAAATGAGATATGACTAAGAAGGGTGCCAATCTAGCTTAACTCGTTAACTGCGCGATAATTGTAAAAGAACTTTCAATTGATGTTTTGGAGATCTACAAGATCTCGAAACTATTTCTTTGGAATGTTTGAAACCTAATCATTCTCCTAAAAATACAGTTTTGAAAGTAATTTACTTCCATAAAAAAACCAATGACATGATATATTCGAAGTTTGTGTGGGCCAAAGATAGCCTATTAATCTATATTTTACTAGATTATTGTCACGATCCCTAAAACCTGCCTAGCTTACTCCCCATTCATCATTCATCACTTGTGGCATACACGTGATAAATTAATGATGAATGATGAATTATGAATGATGAATGATGAATTATGAATGACGAATGACGAATGACGAATGATGAATGACGAATGACGAATGATGAATGACGAATGACGAATGACGAACGACGAATGACGAATGATATATGAAGAATGACGAATGACGAATGACGAATGACGAATGATATATGAAGAATGACGAATGACGAATGACGAATGACGAATGACGAATGAAGAATGACGAATGACGAATGACGAATGACGAATGGCGAATGACGAATGATGAATGATGAATAATGTATGAATGATCTTCAAAAGTATTCAGTTATATCGTATCGTGTCGTGAGTGAAAATGGAAACCCGCTTCCTCGGTTCGCTTGTAAGGATGCTTATGATGCGGGGTTGCAGTTTATTTAATTTCCTTAAAGGCATTACGTGGAAAAAGCATGTTTTCAAGTGCTTTTACAGTACATTCTACTGGCTTTTACGTACAACGCGTTCGTAATACATTTATGGCATCTATTTCTGAGCCTTTCTTATCTTTATTCTAGGTTTATTAGATTTGTTTCAGTAAAAATAAGTCTCCACGCCCGTATCCCTGAAAGGGTAGGCAGAGTCATATACACCAATGATTATCCGTGGCAAGTCAGTCGCCATATCGGGCACAAATCACGGTGTTTTCCTTCATTGTACTAAAGTTAGAAAAACTTATTAGTACATGACGGGGTTCGAATCTGGACTACCGAAAATGCATGTCCGACACGCGTATCACTAGGCCACCGAGGCTTTAAATTATTTCAGTAAATTTAAATACCGTCACGCACATATTCTTGATGTGATAGGCAGATACATATGCATCCACGATTAGCCGACGATATTAGATACAAATCATTAATCAGTTATAAATTATTTTATGAGTTTTTTCATTTTAGATAAAATGAAAAAAACTCATAGAATAGGAATAGAACTTTAGTAGAATAATAGGCTTCGGGGATATGTGCTTGATGTTTATTTATTATTAATGGATCTGTAACTAAATCAAACTTTGGATATATCGGCCGACGTAATCTATGCAAGACACCTTTGTCCCGAAGCCACATACCCTCGATTCAGGATACAACAACACAATGCATCAGGTTGATAGCTTGCGGTCTAATCCTGTGATGTGTTGGAATTATATGGGACCGTCTGGATTGGGACACCTTCATCTGATCAAAGTTTATACATGTCTATCGATTTCTATTGTAATAGGGGAATGGCTTTTTCATTGATTAAATCCAAATGTATGTAGATAGAATCGTGACGCCCTTGAAGAGATAGTCAGAGGTACATACGTATGCACCAAGTATTAGCCGACGATATTAGGACCATGAAGGTGTGAAATCTGTAGTCATATCCAGTACAAATACAATTCCATGCAACGTTATACTTTTTAGATATATTGAAAAAATCACAGAAGTAGTTGTCCTATCCGAGAATTGAACCCGGGATCTTGTGTATGAAAATCGCACATCGACTACACTCGAACACAGAGGTTCAACAATAAAAATGATAAAGTATATAGGTTGACCGAAAATTAGGTCACGTAGGTTAGGTAAAGAATTGATGTCTGAAGCCACAAAAATTGTAAAAAATCTATTAAAAAAATACATTGTGTTTTTATTACAATAAAATCGCGCTTCTTTGAGCTTATGATGAACAATGGCATTGACCCTTGACCGTAGGTTAACGTACGTAGAAGTTAATACAAAGTCTTCGAAACATACAAAAATTGTCAAAATGATTAAAATACTTAATTACATTTAAAAAAGTAGATTCAAGGGTCATTGACATTGTGCGCATAATCTCGTAGAATCGTGATTTTATTGAAATCAAAATACAATGTATCTTTTTTATTTTTTGAAGTGGATTTTTTTAAATTTTTTATGGCTTTACGCATCAATTCTTTTGTGCACTTTTTGTGCACAATCTATGCACAAAATTTTCACAGGTTGTCTGTGAAAATTTTGTGCATTAATTTTCGGACACCTTATGTAATTTAGTAATATATACAATAAGTAAATAAGTAGATAATATTTTTTATTATTTTCGAACGTTTCTGTGTTATATAATGTAATATTATATAATGATGGTAGTTCTTCGCCCGCCAAATAAACTTATTTCAAGTTATCTATCTTCTTTTATCTAAAGTAAAAGAAAGAGACCAAAGAGTTTTGGTCCTGTAAGATTGTTTTTGACATTTCTACAGACGTTTAGTCTATACCTCGGAAAAATGCGATTAAAAACACTACAATTTTATTGTATTTTGTCTAATTTGAGATGACTAAAATGTAAAATATGTAGATAAATCTCTTTCGTTTTATCTTATCTCTTTAGTTCGTGTGCAGAGTATCAATATCTCTAGTTTTTTATAGAAATGTAGGTTCTTATAAGATAAATTGTGATAAAATGAAAAATATAACATACAAACAACAACAAATAATATACAAGGAACAAAAATATTCTTGCTGTGCATGTGACTCGTCTTGATAGAATAGGTAATTCTTATATATTTTTATATGTAAGAATTACCACCAGATAGAAAATAAAAGTTCTACCTTTAAATACATATAAAAAATGTATTAAGTCTAAATTGTATAAAAAAGGGATATTACAGAGTATGTAGATGATAAAAACGCTTGGAGTTGATTATTCCTCTATCAATCTTTTTTAATGTTGTAGAATGTGAAATTTATATACTTAGAAAATAAGAAAAAAGACAAGACCGCTTAATTTCTTTCGCTGGATCTTCTGCGTCAGTGGTCGCGTTCCGATCCGATGGTAAATTTTAGAATTATATTAATTCGTCACAAGAAGCGCTTGTACCGGTCTATGTGAAATAAAATATTTTATATTTTACTCTATTCCCCATGAAGGTACGGGTTCTATTGTAGAATAGGCCAACTGCCTTCCACCCAGGCAGCTTGTAAGAGGCGAGCACAGGGTCTATTGTCACCTACATCGTGACATTGACTAGGTGGTAGAGTCTTGCAACGACTCGTCCGGATTGGTACCACTGCCTTACCTATTCCTGCCACAAATGCGGCAGTGCTCGCCATTGTCGTGTTTTTTTGGAGGGTAGGGTAGCCGGTAAACTTATCCCCGGAAGAGGCTTACCATCCCAGCCTCAGGTTGGCAGCGCACCATTTCCACATTTGGTGTCTAAAGGCGATGTGTATTTCTTACCATCAGGAAATCCGTCTGCTTTTTGCCGTCCGTCTTTTTTTTTGCGTCTTGCCTTCCATTATCATAAAAAAAAATTAAATTTCTAAAATTAAAAAAAAACAAAAAAAAGTAATAAAATATTTTTTTTTAAATAAAAGGCACATAACGCGAGCTTGGTTCTTTATATTTTACAAACTATCATACCTTTCGAATATACGTAAAATCTTATCAAAATCGTTCTAGTCGTTTTGGAAAGATAGGTGATAGTGGACGTTCGTCCGAGCGACAGTAAGAAAGCAAATGAACGAAGTCACTGACAGGAAGTAATTACTAATTTCATTAATTAATTATAAAAATTAATTAATATATAATTTTAATTGAAGCAGTAATTTCATAATAATTATATATTTTATGTATTATTTATTGCTCAGCCTTAATTCCAAAATGTTTTCATCTTGCATATTCAAAACAAGGCAATTTCACAGATGTTAAGATCATATTAATTATAGCAAAAGCAATTAACGCTTTCTCGGTGTTCGTTAAAAACTGGAGTCACATCGCCGCGGAGCTAGACTTTGGGATGTGCTTATGCAATGATCAACCAAATTTTATTAACCATTTTTTATCTAATCTTTGATAATTTGCAATATAAACATTATTAATATTTATTTTGCAAGACAGCGGATTGATTCCCAATTTCACATTTTATTGTATCTGTTATTTTATTAGAAAATATTTTGTATTAAAATTAACGGGTACAAAATACTTGTGTACATAACATAGTAAGTACTACAACTAAAGCTACATACCAAAAAATATTATGATGTTTGAAATATCACCTGTAAAAGACTTTTCTTCAGTTATTAATTTTAAAAATAAATAAATATCGTTTTGCCCATATTTCCAATAATTTTTATAACTATCGTGAAGTTATTAAAGCTGTAATGGTGATAATGTAACATTTATTTTATTTAAGTGAAGTTAAGCATGTTCACCAGATGTAATAGTCAAAACAACAACGTTATGATTTACTTGAGGAGTAATATCGTTGGTTTTTGGGGATCATTATGATTATATTGTGGTGCTTACTTCTAGCTTAAAAGAACATTGCTAACAAAGGATAGGCCTTTTCACTGGGTTCAGGACCTTTTAGATAAACAATTGTTATCACATAGCTTAAATATTCAGCTATTATTGATGAATTTTAAATGTTAAAATCTATAGTAAAATATTAAAAAAAATTATGTTTGTTTAAAATATACAACATTATTAACTATACTTTATTCAAGGCAGCAGTTATATGTGCTGCCTGCTTATATCAGTTAAATTATTTAAAAATACTTTATTTTGTGTATAATTATTGCATAAAACCATCCACAGAAGAACTTGGTAACATCTTGCACTAATTGGTCCACGGTGCGAAGATTCGCAGACGATTTATGGTACGTCTTCCAACGCTGAAACACACGTTAAGGTATTTTTTAAACTGCCAAGAACTTTATCCTTTTGCTGTGAAACTTATGAATTTATTAATATTTATAATTGTTGAAATGTTTCGAAATTTATATGCCGGCACTCGGTAAAACTTTATTTCGCCATCACACGAACCGCTCAGTCTACTTTAGATATTAGATTTGGGCTTGTATTAACTTGTGATTAAGCGCTTAGTGAGATAGACTCACGGGCAGCGGAGTTTTAGTAAAATGGTTTTATTTGTACCCTATGGGTACGGTACCCTAAAACGTGTCTTTTTCGAACTTACAAAGCCGTGTTTCTTATGGTTAAGTATAAGAGTTGGTAGTTTTACAGTTTAATGCTCAGTATAGAAATGTGGTAAAGACCAAACACAAGCGCTGTATATCGACTTCGTAATCTGAAACTCCGGGGAATGCATTACCGGCCATACTGTGCTGTTTACGAAGGATTAGGGATGTACCATACAGTTGTAAAAGAGATATTTTAGTTTTTTTTCTTTTTTTTTATTGAATTTTTTTTATGACATATTATAATGTATTGCTTAGCAATCTTTTTCAATGCAGCCCTATATTTATCTAAATCTAGTTTTTACACAAAGCGGACTCTTATAACTTGACATCAGCATCTGTTACTTCGCTTGTCGCTGGTTTGATAAATTATCTATTGGATGAGACATCTTTTATCTATATTATATAAATAAATACCTAGGTACATATTATGAAACCGTAAAAGAGTGAAATCTGTATATAAAAAATAATATTTAAAATTTGATATAGGTGACTAAGAACGGGAAGCAAAACACATTTTTTAAGTTTACTTAATTTTTCAGCAATGCAAATCATTAGATAATTTCAGTCAAGGACAATGGGCTCGTCTTATTTCTAAATTATGATTAATAAGAAAGAACCTCAATGAACATTCTTATAGTCCATGTTTGAACCCCAACGGGTTTTTTTAGTGCTTAATTTCGATTGGGTCTAGTTTCCGATCTGGATTGCAGATTGGATCAGATGGCCCTAGTCTTAAGTCTCTAGATTAGGTAACCGACTCATCTGATATAAAAACGGTACGGGGTCGGCTACCTAATCTAGGGGATTTATCTAGGACACCAGTTTTTACGCAAGATGATCGCCATCTGATGTCTGAAACCCAGAAGGGAAACTAGGCCAAAATCCAGATTCGATCTAATTCAACGAATCCGGGTTTCCTCACGATTTTTTCCTTCGCCACAAGAGCACTCAGAAACTGTACTATAAGTTAGAAAAATTCACTGGTATATGGTCATGGACAGTCTGAACTGGAAGTATTATATGGAAGTCCGAAACGTGTATCGCTAGGCCGTCGATGCTCTAAAACTCAAACATTTGTCAAATCTATATAAAATAAAATTAACTGTAACATTAAAATAACCGCTTTTACTAAATGCAAAATATTTTTTTTTATTCTTGTCTGTATATTTGTTCCAGTTAGTCTGTGGAACCGCTGGACTGATTTCGACCACATTCACTGGCATACACCCGATGTATTACAGAGTAACTTAGGCTATTTTAATACAGAATAACATAAACGTTAAATTTTTTTTGTTTTTTATTATTGTATCTAATTTTATTGTTTTTTTCCGTTGGCCGTAAGGTTGGCTGCTTGAATGCTATACGTATAAAGCTCGCCTTTGGTAATATTTATGATATACACAAATATTAAATTAATAACTCGATATTTTTCCTGCATTCTTAACTGTGTGGTACATCACTAGTCTCGGCACACGAGGAACATAGCGTGTATGTAAGTGATTTACACAGCATAAAGATATGACCGAGCATGAAAATGCAGAGATAAATATAATTAAGATGTAGTTGATATAATGAAGACATTTATTGCGTTATTTTAATTTTATAAGGCAGCGATTTCATAATCTTAATATTTACTACTAGCTGTACGGGTGTAATGAAAACGGATAAATACTTGGGACTTCTATTACGTCTATAATTTCTGAACTACAAAACTTACAACTTGGTAAACATTAGGTACTAAAATATTATTTAGTAAAAGATATCGGACGGCTCGTTCATGAATATGTTGTTTATATTTTGGCTTTATTTTTATCTTTTTCGAAAACTTTGTGGTGCAACGATACGGCTGTCGCCTGTTAAGCAAGGTCACCAGTTCAATTCCCAGGACGGGCAATTTTTCTTAAATGTTTTTAGATTATTCTGAGTAAGTATACATAACATTGCCCGGTATCGGAATGTGCCCGAAGTGGCGATAGGCTTGCCACCTATCACATCATGGGCCCTAGTACCTTGGCTAATCGTGGATGTTTTAATACATTTGGACTCACGAATCGTGGATATACTATTACACTTCTGCCTAGCCCTTCGGGAATAAGAGGCGGGCCTAAAATTATTAAATTACCAGATTGACTTAAATGCATGCCCCGTCCTGAATATTTTTGTGTAAGTTTAATTTAATAATAGCATAATTATAATTATTTTTGACATTTATTTAAACTTAAATTGATTATATTACATAGTTGTGAGATTCATTTTAATTTTATACACCTACTTAATTCTGACATTATTTTTTTTAATCAGTTTTTTTATAAATTTCTTATAAGTATTTTATACTATGAATGAGTAGAATTTAATATTGTATTAGTTTAAAATCCCTATTTCCGCAGAGAAAAAACCAGACGCATAACTCAGTTTGTTTTTACTTCTGTTGTATTTATTCATTGGTCTACATTAACGACTGCAAAGTTGGCTATTTAAAAAAATAATGTTCAATTATAAGTTATATGTAAAAGTACATGCGTTTCTAATTTACAATATGAAAATAGTATAAGTTATGCTATACTACCCGAGAATCGAACGTTAGACCTCGTCGGTCTGCGCTCGACAACCAAGGCTATTTATCTAATACAGAAACGGGATTTAATTAAGACGAAGAAGATAGTTAAACACTTTATATCTTATTATCCTACTAATATTATAAACGCGAAATTTTGTAAGTATGGATTGTTACTCATTCACAAAAAAACTACTGAACGGATTTTGTGGAAACTACACTATGATAGCTTATACGTATGAATAATACAAAGGCTATTCACATTTTTTAACCGACTACATTAAAATAAGAAATATTTTTAATGCAATTAATATTAGTCGGAAAACATTCTTCTCCTCGAAAGTTATTTATGTTATTATAATAAAACAATCATGCGAAGCCGCGGGCGAAAAGCTAGTTTGGTTTTAAACATAGAAGTAAATGGAAATCATATTTATTAAGTTTGAAACTTATGATTGGAGGAAAATCTTAGCAGTGCAATAGGCAACTTCTACCTTATTATGCAGTAGTACGGCGTCGAAATCATCGCTATGTTGGCATTGCGTGGATATTCCTAGTTTAAAATCTTTTTATCAGACAAAAAAACAGAAAGTGTCTGAAAGACTAAAATATATTATTTTGGTATATACACCAAACATACGAGTACATAGGCATTTAGTAAAAAGCGGTTATTTTAATATTTCATTCACACTCCAATTTTTTTTTATTTGTGTAGATTAAGTCGACTCGTCAAAATAATTGTCGAATTTCAGTCATATTTCCGATATGAGTTGTTTATGGAAAGTTATTGTTTGTGTTCATTGAGGTCTGGTCGAACATAGTGCGTATCTGACTTTGACACACGAGATCCATGGACAATCTGGTGACAGACAGACAGACGAATAGCAGATTCTTCGTTCTGTTTTCACCCTTTGGTTACAGAACCCTAAAAATACTAATTTGTATTGTAGGAAAGTCATAAGATTACAGAATGCACTTCTTCTGCGCATTTAAGAATTATACGATTTTAAAGGAATTATTAAGGCTTGATCGCTGTCTTATCTCATAAAAAAAATGTAAAATTTTAGAATATCCATACAATCTAACATAAAGTTGCGTCGTTGGCTTCAACTCAAGTCGCGTATGGAGGTAAAATTAGACTTTTTAAACTTGGTGGAAACTTCGATTTCACCTTATATTCCTTGCTTCTGGGTTATTTAGCGTCGGTAGTCAGGTGGGATATATCTATAATCATATCTGAATAGTTTAACTTTAAGGGATTCATATACATATATATTACTAGTAGCTTTCAAAGGAAATATTTATGACTAGCTTTCCGCCCGTGGTTTCCCCCGCGTGAATCATTTTTAATGTAGGCGATTAATAAATAGCCTATGTCTTATTTTGATGTATAAGCTACATTATTGTATTTAAAATTTCATTCAAATCTGTTCCTGTATCAGATGAATTGCCTCTGTAATAGAGCGTAGCCCGAATTTGTCGCAGAAGCTCCAGGTTCGATTCCCAGGTATTTGTTCAATTTTTTTTAAATTTATCTGAAAAACTTTGCCTGGGTTAAAAAATTGAGCGTTTGTGTGTTTTGTCACCCGTCACATGGAACCTTCCGCCGGCAAAACGTGGGTTCATTATATATTCCTCTGTTTACCTCTTTTGGGATATGACAATATCTTGTTAATTTAACTAAATATCTATGGATTTTGTACAATGATTTTAACTTTAGTGGTACGAGCTTCGGACTTTCATTCGAGTAGTCCAGGTTCGAACACCGCTATGTACCAATGAGTTTTTCTGAGTGAACCTGCCATCTGTCACATCATGGCACTTAATATGGTCAGCTAATCGAGGGTGCATATGTACCTCTGCCTACGTTTTCGGGGATATATGGGCTGACGATATTTATTTATTATTTTTAACTTATTTTTTAATTGTATAGTGACCTAGGCGATCAAGCTTTGCTCGGTGTTTTTTAGTACATCATATTTTTGGAATGATATTTACTTATAACTATGAAAACTACTTGCTGATGAAATATGAATAATATACAAAGAGAAAAATAAAAGA
>DVZL01005746.1:0-11840 GCA_018236625.1 Lasaia peninsularis
TTCCGATCCCGGGCAATGTAATGCTTACTCAGAATAATCTGAAAAACATTTAAGAAAAGTTGCCCGACCTGGGAATTAAAGGGAGCCCACGCGGCAAACGGTCTTGGCAGGAGACAACCATACTGTCACACCACAGAGGCTTTCGATCATGTAGAAAGAATTAAAGATTGACAAAACAGATATACAATGCAAAAGTGGATGGAGGTACCCGTGGAGACTTCGTTTGACATTCCACGACCTAACAGCTCGAGTATTATGCAAGAGTAGTATCAAAAGCCTCCGAAACCGGTGAGTTTGTATGAAGAGATTAATGAATGTGGAAGAAGCTAGGAAAGTGTGGAGGGATCGTGACACAATTGGTACTCGGTGCTGTCTGCCTACTTCACCAGGGACCTGGGGTGATGATATGTATGTATGTGTGTACTAATTTATTAAACCACGTAGCTTCAAACAACTTCATCGAACTTAGTGGCGAGTAGAGTGCGTAGCCCGAGTATATTATTTAACTGGATGAAATTATCTACAACGTCAATCTCAGGGTCTTTCTCCCGGGAGACCGAACCTCGAACTGGTGCTGTGTTTTGATTATTTTTCTGTGGCTCGCCGCCGCTCGGTGAAAGAGAGTTATTTGTTACCGAGGCCGATGGCAACCGTGGTGTAGTATGGTGTGTGTGTTGGAGTTGGGATCCTCTTCAACGTTTGCCACTATTATGGGGTCGTCGCGATCCTTGAGGATATGACGAGGTCTCCTGTACCTGGTGGGGACTGGATTTGGTTGAACTGTTTTTTTGCAAAGTAGCGTTCTCATAACTCTTTGAAATGCTGCGCTGATTTTTTGTTATTTTGGTGAGTCTTTCACAAAACAAAGAAAAGGCAATTTTTAATTTTTCAATAGTAAATCGTACGATACTTAAAATATATTCGTGAAATTAAGATATTTTTATGGTTTTTCGTCCAGGTAAACTGTCAGTTTTTTGCTTTAATTTATATATCAAAAAGCACTAAATCAATTGCCATAAATTTATATTCTATATACATATATAAGCCATTCTAAAGTTCTGTTTTACCAAAATAAGAATTGTCAAAATCCATTTTAAAGTAATAAAAAAAAGTCCGAAAATATGGAGATGAATAGTGAAACTCCTCCTTTTGGAAGTCGGTATAAATTTCAACAAGTAAAGATACAAAGAAAGGATTTAATACTTAATACATTTTTATTAAAATGGTTTCAATAATCCAGCAGTAAAAAATACGAGCTTATATACGAGTATGTCTGTGTTCTCTTTGAGATTGTTATTTCCTACGAGTCTTCATCTCTCAAATCCCACATTACACATTTCTTAAGATTGAAATCATTTTCCGAAACACATCTATACGAAGAAATAAAATTGGAGTGTCGGTATGTAATATTAAAATAACTGATTTTTACTAAATGCTTAAGTATGTTTATAAGGTACGTATACCAAAATAACAATTTATAGAATTTTAATCTGTCTATCTGTCTGTGTACCCGCTAATATTTGAAACGGCTGGATCAATTTTGATGGGACTTTCACTGGCAGCCAGCTGATGTAATAAGAAACGGGTTAGGATACTTTTATTTTAAAATTTTATTATAAAATATATAAATTAAAATATTTCTAAAGATCTTTGGTGTGCCATTACTTTTAACATCAAAGAAAAAATTATCAATTACCAGCACAAAACAATTACTTTCGGAAAAAGCCTTTAATTTTCATAGAATCATTCTTATGATTTACGTAATAAATACGAGTAAACTTTTTTATTGAATAAACAATACCTGGTGGGTCCTTTTTTTATAATATTGGAAGGCAAACAAGCAGACGGATTTCCTGATGTTAAGAAAAACACGTCGCCTATAGACACGAAAGATGGAAATGGTGCGTTGCCAACCCGAGGCTGTCATTGCAAGACTCTCAAGGTTAGATACTACCGCCTTACCTATTCCCGCCACAATAGAGTCATCGTCGTTTTCTGGTTTGGAGGGTAGGGTAGCCGATAAACTTACTCACCCAAAAGGCTTACTATCCCAGCCTCAGATTGGCAACGCACCATTTCCTTTGGTGTCTATAGGCGACGAGTATTTCTTACCATCCGGAAATACGTCTGCTTGTTTGCCTTCCATTATCATAAAAAAAAATTAAAAATCCGTTTTAATACGGTTTTTTTTTACTCTTTGGGTAGAGAGCCCTAAATATAAACACTCTTGCATTTAAAATATTATATTATTATATCATAAGGAGAAATTCATGTAGGCTTAAAACGTCTCAAAGTATGAAGCACACAATTTATATGAGTTTGTTTCTTTCATTCAGTTAAATTTCAATTTTATGTCAGTTACGTATATTGTAATACTTGTGACATAATTTCATATATGTGTTCCGTATTGAAAAAACATTTTCATTTTAGATTTCACGTTCCATTTTCATTCAAATAAAATTATTTTCGTTCGCAAAATATGTTATTTATAAGCCGTATTTCGCTTGCTAGCATAATTATTTCCTAGACCTGATTTTCATGAAAATTTAAAAGAAGTTAGATAAAAAAAATATTAGATTTTCATAATTTTAATAGGCAAATGCTCGATAGTAAATGATCTAGTACAGATAAATGGTCTCTAGTTTTTAATTTAGTAATAGGCAAGAAATTTATGAGGCCAAAAAATGTAGTAGGAAGTAACTTTTATTAGTGAAGTCTCTCAAAAATCAGAAATGTTTTTCCCCCTCTCGTCCTATCCCTCTGCAATCAGTCGAAAACAACCTGATTCGTCATTTTAAATTTATTTATATATACATGAATGAGTAATTAATTTATATTTACAATTTAATTACATATTATATAATACTTTTATGTTTACAATTTTATTTTAACGCAATACAATAATGTACAAATTTATTTATTAATCGATTTATTATTTATCAATAATAAATCGAGTTACATTTTATGTTTATGTATAGAGCACCTTCGTTTACTTGACTTTTGTTCCATACCATAAGGTTGCCTGGAAGAGATCGCTGACTTGGAGAGAAGGCCACCTTTATGTATCATTTAGTCGCTAAGTTGTACTTTGTATATTTGTCTCTTTTGTATTTTTTGCAGCACAATAAAGAGTTCTTCTAATATATTTTATTCTATAACTTAAATAATACATTATAAAATTGCAATGTTTCATTTACATGCACCTTCAAGCCAGGTCCCTTACGGCTTAGGCAGATTATATTGAGTGCCAAATGTCACGGTCCCTACATGCCTGCATAGCTTCCTCCACTATATTCTCAAATAAATTATGTTTTAAAATATTTGCACACCACATTGTGGTAGAATATGTTGGTATAATTAAAAACTTTTATTTTGTAACAACTTTTAACAGACATATTCTGCAAATAAATAAATTTCATTTCATTTCATTATATATGTTATTGAAGTTTCACCAAGCGCCAACGATTAATTAGACCTCTTAACATCGTAGTATCGTAACATTTGTGATACGGGTTGACCATGAACTGCTTATTCTTCACGCCGAGTGAATCTCTTCACTCAATATACACCGGATGGAATACTTCATACAAACTGAACAAACCGATTGAGGAATTCCTATTGTTATTTTTTCACTGACGAAACTGTATGGCTGCGAATCTGAATGCATTGCGTAATTACGATGACATATTAATTATTAATCAAAGTTTCGGCTAACGCTTAATTAATAAGTTGATTACATCAGTGCTCTCAACGCTGCCAGATTTGTGACAGGCCCATAGAAGTATGACGCAATGTATAACAGATTTGAGTAAGTATGTATTAAAATATAATCAATATTAGAAATTTCAATGATTCTACGAGTGTGTCTATCAATACAAATTAATAAAATTGGAGTGCCTTTATGTAAGATTAAAATAACCGTTGTGTACTAGATGCATAATGAATACTTATATACAAGGTACACATTCCAAAATAATATTTTTTGGAATTTAAAAATAAATTTTCGTCTGTTTATTGTCACGTGAATGCGAAATCACCAGGAGCATTCACGTGTACATTTTAGATTCGTCATTAAGCATTACATTACTCGAGCTTTACTTTGAGCATTATAATACCTCCCTGACTGACGAACATTCGCGTGTAATGTAATATTATAGATTCAACTTTGAGTATTACATTACAATACTACCTCCCTGACTGACGATCATTCTCGTGAAATGTAATATTTTAGATTCGATTTTGAGAATTACATTACAGTGTTACCTCCCTGACTGACGAACATTCTCGTGTAATATAATATTATAGATTCGACTTTGAGCATTACCTAGTTGATTCCACTTCACTCCCCTGTCGCGTAGGCTACTGAGCGGACGGGGGGAAGTGGAGCGCATTGATGTTACAAGAAGTATCAAGATATTATACATTATATAATTACAACGTGCGCATTGTAATGCTCGGTTCTCCTCCTTTACTGATGTAATGCTCAAATCTGTAACGTTACATTACATAGGAATGCTCCTAGTGAGGGAGCACCTTTAAGCTGGTGTACACAGCCTCTTGCATAAATGTAGTGGGCTTCCACCTATTTACCTTAGTTATCGTATACATTAGCAACACCTGCGAGGCTCGGGTTCGATTCCCGACGGCGACAGGCATTTGTATAATGAAAAGAGATATCTGTATTTCCGGATCTGGTTGTTTATTAAATTTATTCTGTTATTTATTTAAGTACATTGTTGACTAACAGTCATAACACAAGCATGTAATTTATTTGTTTTGTCCAGAGATAATTATTATTTAAGCTTCATTTTTTTATCTCTTTGACCTATACATATAGACTAATGAGTAATTTTATTTTCACTTAATAAGTATTCTAAGTTGCAATTTCATTAATTATATTGGGCTAGCAGGTAATGATGAAACTTTGCAGTTTTAACGCAAACGTACTTATAGTGTTTAAAAAAAAACATGTTCACAGTGACAATTTGAAATATTATTTTAAAACGAAATGATTGTCTCTAAACACTTATACATACATAATAATACGTATTTTCACGCGAGGTCCCTCACGGGGTAGGCAGAGGATATCGAGCTCCAAGTGTCACAATCCCTACGTGCTTGCCTAATTTCCTCCATTCTCTTTACTCTCTTTATACAACACGCCGGTTTCGGAGACTCTTGACACCACTCTCGGGATAATACATGAGCAGTTTGGTCTTTAAATGTCAACCTAGGTCTCCCCGAGTACCTACTGTCATCCGCATTCGCATTATCTATCTGTTATGTTAATCTTTCATATTTCATACTTTTCACATGACCAAACCACCGGATTATGCCTTTTTACACCGATATTTTCTTTCAATCCCACTCTTTTTCTGATCTTAATATCACCTTGCCATTAAACCCTAATAATACATCTTTACCCAGATGAATGGCTGCGTTCTTAATGCGAACGTCTTTTATGTTTAAAAATCATTAGCTGTTCGTTTGTCTCGAAAATGATCCGACCGATTTGACTAATTATGGTTTTGAATTATTTGTGAAGGTCCAGGATAGGCTTAAAAGGTAAGTATGAAGAAATATGCCAGAAATTATAATAAATATATAATAACAATAAAATTTTCCATTTTAAACTATTCCTACCTGTCAAAATATATAAATATAAAAATAAACATCGTTCAGAAATCAAAACACCTATATTTAAATGTAAAGTTTTTTTCATCATTTTGCTTTTGAATGACATTTTGGTTTTCATATCCATAAGTGAGAGCGGTACGAAGTCTGTCGGGTTAACTAGTCTAATTATAGAAATGAATGTTTGTTTGTATGTCATCGATGAACACAAAAACTACTGGACCTATTATTATAAAAATTGGTATACGTATATGAATTTTTCCGTGGAGAAGGTTTTTATGATATGCTCATCGAAGTCACTCGCCACCAGGTGGCGCTGCACCGTTTAGTTGTTGGCGTAGCAACGCGCACCGAGTACAGCTAGTGGTTTATAAAAATAAGCCACATTTGTATCTTAAAACAGACAATATTTTTAAAGCACAAGCGAACACAGATACAACCTGCCTTGAATACTTGCGATTTCATCATCATTATTTAGATTAAACTTGTGGACAATTGTGTAGGTACTAGGAGAATTTCCCAGAACTCTTATTGTTCTCGAATGAATGCACTTGTGTAAAAAAAAATTTGCAGCAACTTTGTTATTACACAGTGTAATGTTTGAATAAAATGTGTTACGATTATAAAATATAAGATTAAAATGTTTTGTAGTGTAGGCTGTGCAATTATTACGAGTCACATTAATTATTGCTCAGTCTATTTCACACAGTTTTCTTGAGCAGTGTTGATATTGGGATCTTGAAAATTTCACCACTTGCATTTATATTTTGTGTATAAAAAATGTTGTATATATGTCATGTACCTAATCTACACAAATAAATAAAGAGTTTGTATGTAGTATAAATAAATGCTTTTTATTAATAATGTAATCATATAGGTACAAGGTATATGTACCAAAATGATATTTTGCAAAAACACAAAAAAATATAGACATTATAATTAAATGAATATTCTTATTAAATCCAAACATTTTAGAGTTGGAATATCGCGCTGAGAAACTTTCAGCCTTTAAAAATTATCAAGGTCTGTCTGTTTATGGATCTCAGGTTAAATGTTGTAGACTGTCCAGCGAGAGACCACAATGTCGACATACCTCTTGTGACACTTTTATCTTCAGATGATATATCTCAGGATAAGTCTATTTAACGTACTTATAAGTTTTATCTTAAGATGCGATCACAAACTTGTGCTGTATGAGTTTGACCTCGACTAGCCGGCACTACCATGTACACTTGATATCAAAACCGCCGATAAATATCAACGTCTTTGTATTCAATTAAATTCTTAAAAATGCAGAGGTCAAATGGCATCTGTGTGTAATATAAGTTGTAACATATCGTGATTACAAAACAAACGTGACTTGAGAAGAAGAAGCCTATGTTTACAGAACTATCATTTTAGTAATATATTGGCAAGAACTGGTTTCAACATATGTTTTAATTATATCTAACTCTGATTTGTTAATTATACACCGGTTACCGGAGATTTTAAAGGTATATAAATATAGTAATTTTATTCGATGAATCTATCTATCTAATACCTGTACACTAGCAATTCTCATTAATATATTATCTATATTCTTTATAAATATTTATAAATATTACTGGACAAATTTCCCAACTGAGCTATACTAATTTAACAAAACTGGCGAATTTAGCTTTGTACTTTAATGATATAGGTTTTTATTCCATGAAAATACGATTAATAAAAGGAAATCGCTGAAATATATATACAAGAATTGCTCGTTTAAAGGTATTAGATAGATAGATAGGTATATTATATTATACTATATATTATAATATATATATATATATATGATGTACTAAAAAAACACCGAGCAAAGCTAGTACATCCAGGTACTATATCCTCATGTTACATTCATGCATATCTTCACACCAGGTCCATTGCGGGGTTGGAGAGAGATTGCGGAGAGCATCAAGTGCCAAGTATTACGATTCCTACATACTTCCCTAGCTTCCGCATATTACTCTTTTTATACAAACACGACGTTTTGAAGACTTTTGACATCACCTTCGGATAATACGCGAACTATTTGGTCGTGGAATGTCAACCTAGGTCACCCCGGATAACTACTGACAGTCATCCACATTATTTTTTTATGATATTGAAAGGCAAACAAGCAGACGAATTTCCTGAAGAAATACACGTCGCATATAGACACCAAAGGTAAAAATGGTGCGTTGCCAACCCTTTTGCGTGAGTCAGTTTACCGGCTACCTTACCCTCCAAACCAGAACACTACAATGGAGAGCACTGATGCTATTGTGGCAGGAATAGGTAACGCGATAGTACCAATCCGGGCGAGTCCTTGCAAGACTCTACCACCTAGTGTATCATATATCTGCATTGTCGATCTACAGTCTATCTATTGCAATTACAATATCCAAAATCTGTCTAGTTATTTATACATTGTGTCCATTCATTGGACATTTAAACATTTTCATCCATGCATTAGTATGCAATGATAACCGTTTATCATAAGGCAAAAGCGATTGATAAACTACACAATATAATGGGATAAGCCTAAAACTAAGAAGGTAGCTAATACCTCAGAATAACTCAAAGACAAATTTTAAACCGACTAAAATTCAAACCGGCGAAGCCGCGGGCGGAAAGCTAGTGACTTCGTAAAAATGGTGTTGCGTTAAAAATAGATAATGTTCTTTACTTTACTAATGTCTACGAAGTCGTTAGTTCATACTTGTGCTCCGTAACTTCGGATGTAATTAACACAAGGAGATTAACTATGGTTGGGAAATAATTATACTGAGATGCAATCTCATAGAGTTGAACACTTCAATATTATATTACGCGACCAAATTTAAAATACCCTTGACTATTGACCTCAAACTCCTGGGAACATCCGGACATTTTCATATAGTATGCACTAACTACCGGTATTTAACTTGAAAGATAATGAATTAAAAGCAAAAAAATCATTTTTAGAAAAAGCTTTATTTTTCGAGTTATTCTCAACGAGCCCTTTCATTTCATACCCATATTGTAGAATTGCTTTAGAAACAACATTCCTCCATATTGGTTGGTCCGCCATATCGGATTTAGAATGATGTCATGTAACTTATCGTGCATTCACATCCAAACTAAACGTGTACACAAAATTTCAGCTTAATCAGGAGAAGATATCTACTTCAAAATTTAATTCTAAGATTCCATCCGAACATACATACAATACATCAAATTCAGTTATGAATTAAATTAGTTTAAGCTTCAAATTAACATCTAAATTAAAACCAAGGTGGCGGAATAGTTGTTTTTAAAGTAATTCTACAATTTGGGTATCAAATGAAAGGGCTCGTTGAGAGCAACTCGAAAAATAATAAAAACTTTTTCTAAAAAGTTTTTTTTTGCCTTTTATCATATTTAAATTTTAAACGACGAAGTTATGAACGGATATTTGACATTTATTATAACTAAGAACCATGAATAGCTGCCGCTGAATTTGACGTTAGGACATCACGTCAGAACTTAAAATTCCCCGCTCACCACCTTGATGCTTGGCGCTCATCAACCGGGCGTTTCCTAAGGCATTTTTTGCCTCGTACTACACCTATATGGAACGAGTTACCAGCGGCGGTATTCCCAAACGAATACGACTTAGGAACTTTCGAGAAAAGAGCATACATATTCCTAAAAGGTTGACAACGCATCAGTGATACTCCTGGTGTTGCGGGTGTTCGTGGGCGGCGGTGATCACTTACAATCAGGTGACCTACTTGCCCGTTTGCCTCCTCTTGTATAAAAAAAATTAAGCTTTAGGCACTATAAATATGTAGCATTGTTGTATCATTCTGAGCTGGACTAATTAGTATTCTGTCAGTTTTGGATAGATGCATTGTCAAAAAAAACCGACATACGAATTTCACCGGGTCATTTAGTTGAAACTATTTTAAAGTTTTCCATTGACATAACAAAATATTTATCTTATACATTCAGTAACCGGGTATTGCGTAATTTCTGACGTGGGTGCTCCACGAGTAATAAACATAGTTGAACTTTTGTGTAACCTTTATAAAATACCTTCGCCAGCGCATCCTAGAGACCATCACGGAACTAGGCTCATGGACGAGCCTGAATCACTTTGTAATTGATTATCTTAGTACCATTACAATTACAATTAAAATACTTCTTAAATATCGTATCTGTATCCTTGAAGCGGTAGGCAGAGACAGACATCCACGATTAGTCGACGTGGTTAGTTATACTGGGTACAAATCCAATCCCAAGTTTTATGCTTTAGATAAACTTAAAAAATCTTATAGAATATGTTGCCCTGGAATATAACTCCGGACATCGTGCAAAAAAAACACTTAGTAGTACTAGTTTTAGAGGGAATCGCGGCCGGGACAAACAAAAAATTCAAAAAAATTAAGAATGAGTTCCACTGCCTATTTTAGTCGCCTTGGCCTATTTTTTTTAAATATCTTCACTCTTCTACATTTTTATTATATGGATAGATAGATTAATAAATAATATAAGTATCGTCGTCTTACACCCATAACACAAGCATTTAATTTGCTTACTTTGGGGTTAGATCAATTTGTGTAATTTGTCAAGAGATATTTATGTATTTATAGCTAATTGAACCACGACTTTGAAGATCTAGTTGGTTAATATTGCACATTAGGAGATTATTTATCATCTATATAAATAAGTAAATTTGTAGTGTCTGCATATAATATTAAAATAACCGCTTTTTACTAAATGCATAAGTATGTTTACAAGGTAGGTAAATATACACAAAAAACATATGCATATATAATGGTAAGGGTGGAAATACCTGATAAGGGAGTATGCTGCAGACTACCGACTAAAAACCTCACGATGATCGTTCTGGCACCCGGCTAAAAACGAGACGGGGTCGCTTTTGTATTCAATATCCCTTCGGACAGCAGCGGCGGCCTCCTTCCGCGCTGTAAGAGAGATGATTCCGGTCATAAGATTTTTGATATTGACTAATGTGTTGCTAACCGAGTGTGGTTTTTACAACTTCACCTAACTTAATGGGCTAGCAGAGTGCTCAGGCCGAGAAATCATTATTTAAATGGATGGGATTTTCTACAACGCCAACACCATGAGCTGTCTCCCGGTAGATCGAACCTCGGCCCGGTGCTGCGTTCTGACACCCCCACGTACGCGGTGAAATCTAGGTTGACATTCCATAGCGAAATAGGTTGCGTATTATTCTAGGTTGGTGTCAAAAAAGCTAGGTAAATATGTAGGGATTGTGACACTTCGCACTCGATACCATCTGCGTACCCATCAAGGGATCTGGTGTAAAGGTGTGGATGTGTTTGTAAATAAATAATGATTGAATAATCACTCTGTTCACCAAACTTCACCAAAATGTGTGGGTGTAAAAACTAACATTTTTTGGTTGTGGTTATTACAATTTGTAAAAGAAAGTTGTGTTAGTTACACTATTAATAACTAAAGAACAGGTGTACCGACTTGGCTGAAATTTGGTGGGGATATAGCTTGAAACCAAACCGACGTAAGATACTTTTGTACTGTAGACCAGGAAATCCGTCAAAATCTATTTTCCATACTCCTAAGTGTGAGCGGTACAAAATTCGCCGGGACCGCTAGGTAGTCATAAAAAATATATTAGTTAATAATTAATAATGAAATACTTGCATTACGTCCCAGTTTCTATTACTTCATTAGCTATAGTATTTAAAAAAATGGACAAACAGGCCGTGAGAGACGCATCTTGTTGAATTGACAAATTGTATATTTTAACCGACAACGATAAGGAACTTGGCTTATTTAGCTATATATGTTTGCATGTATATTTGTTTTTACGAGTGTTCTATCGTATATTTAATAAGCATTTAAAAATCACTCAATTAAGTTAATAATCACAATTCCAAGTCCAGAAAATATTGAATAGTTATAAAAGTTAAATTAAATGAGCCTCGTTGGTCGAATTGTTAGCGCTTTTGACTTCCATTCCGGTAGTCTAGGTTCGAACCCCGCCATAACTAATCATTTTTTTTAATTTTTGCACATTTTCTAAGCGCTCTTACGGTGAAGGAAAACATCATGAGGAAAACCGGTATTTGCACCCGATATGGATTTTGTTGAAAGAACTGTCTGAAATCTAACTGGAAAAAGGTTTTTATATTGGAACACAAGAGTTCTTTATGTTTTTTAATACTTTGAAT
>DVZL01005747.1:0-11840 GCA_018236625.1 Lasaia peninsularis
TACACTCAAAATTATCTAATAGGTACTTTTTTAGTTTTGTTTTAATATTTTTTACTGTTATTTCATCAACTATTTCCTTGGGCAATTCGTTCAAAAGTCTCGGTAATATTTAAATATTTATATAGCCTAACTTAAATATTTTACATTATTTTTTTAACGTGAATACATTACTAGGTAATGTGTGAATATTTCATGTATCAAAGTAATTTGGTACCATCAATATCAAACAAAAAACTCGTTTGTTATATCGGTCCCTTGAGTATTTAATTTATTCTATTTTATAGTATTTGTTTTTATGGAAGCAACATAATGTTTAGCCTATTGACAGACAGACGGACTTACTATAGTAAAAGGGTCCCGATTTGTATTGGATGTCTTGGTCCGTGTGTAGTTTTGGATAGTCCACAAAACTAAGTCAATTCTTTTACAACCGGCCTTAATTTTTGATTACAAAAATAACATAATAATAATAATGTATACTTATCCGAGAGAGCCGACAAATCAATCTCTGCCTAAGCATCTTAATACGATCACTAAAAAGAAAGTACGAAAAATCGTACTCAAATGTACGAAAATATCCCACGAACCTTCGATTTTTCCATTTGTAGAACGTGAAACTGTTCATCATGCGAAAATATTAGTCTCGGCCACGGACGGGCGTTTGTTTTTTTGAATGTCAGCTTTACTGTTTGATGATCTGTTTCGAAATTCACGTGAACTTTGTTTTATTAAGTTTATTATTCCATAAAACAGACGTGTAAATTCCCGACGTAGTTAATGGGTATGGAGTAATAGAATTTATTTATAGACTAACAAGCTGTTGCCTGCGGCTTCCTCCGCGTTTAACTAACACAGTCTTCAAAATATCGATATTTAAAATATCAGCAACTTTATCAACAATATCTGCTTCAAAAAACTTGAATTATTTATTTTAATTTCACGATATTTCAGAATCTATTCATCCAATTAATGTTTTGTAAAAGGCATAATTTATCTCCTTAATTATCTTGATGATGAAATAACTTTTAATTGTAAGGATTAATATGCTTCTGTTTTATTTTTTACATTTAAAATGCTTAATTAAAAAAGTTAGAGGTATTGTATTATGGGCTAAAATATAGGTTTTTAGTAGACTAAAAACCTATATTTTTGCAGTATATTGTTTGCATGTGCAGCGCACGCACAATATGATTTTCAATTGCGCTTTCTTTTATTGCTCTATAAATGTTAATGAATATGTCTGAATACTAATTTATTTCAAAACAAATATATGACTATAGTAATCTCGAACAATGTAGCTTTCTAATGGTGGTCAAATAATTTGAACTTCAATATTTTTAATTTGTTTAATATGTATTTAGTTATATTCCTTAATATTTAACAAATGCATTATTATTAATAACATCAGTTTTTTAGAGTACCGCATTCATAGGGTAAAAAAGAAACCCTATAACTAAAATTCCGCCGTCCATCAGTCTATCTGTTTGTTTGTCTGACTGTCACCTGGCTGTATCTCATCAACCATAACAGCTAAGTAATTGAAATTTTCACAATTGATATATTTCTGTATATATATAGTGAATAACTTAAATAAATAAAGGGTGCTGTTAGTATTCATTAATTTAGTAGGTTATTAGTATTTATACGATACTATTATCCCCATTTTTATAGGAACCCTCAAGAGTCTGATTTGCACTTCACCGATTTTTTATATATATTTGGTAACTTTCCCTGTGTTTGTATTATTAGCTCATTAATAATATTATTTTACAAAGATCGATAATAACCAATATTGAAAGACCTCTGTGCTCATGGAAAACACATCGAAGCGTAGATCATTTGGTAATCACCTGTTATTAATCAAACAGAGTAGATGTTTACTAGAGCGAAAATAATGTAGCGATATCTCAGGTTTCAAGTAGGTCACAATCTCTGAATGTGTTTAAATTACCATGAGCTCAGATAACCACCATAATATGATTATTAACTGTTTACTGAGAACGCCTCTGCGGTCGAATGGAGTCGGTGTTCGACTTTGACGCACGAGAACCCGTGTTCGATTACCGGGTTCCAACTGCGCTAAGGTTATGTACCTATATGAAATTTGCAACATTTAGACTATGCCAGTGATGTTTAAATGTTTAAATTAGCCTATAGTTTTATCTTTTGTCTAGTAGCACCTCCCGCCATCGTTTTCGTTCGTTCCAACAAAAATATAGGTGTCACTATTACTGGGGTTGAGGGTTTTTTAATTCGTTGCGATCTATTTAAATATTTCGATGTATTCATGTCGTTAATTAAAACATATAAGTTTTGACACAAATGTATAAAACTTTACTCCCACATTTCAGGGTAGAAAAACTTATTTTTATGAGTTTTTTTTTTTCAATTTATCTGGAAAACTTGTTTTTTTTGCATGAGATTTAATTAGTGCCCGAAATACCACCTGTCACATAATAGGACCTAATGTCGTGTGCTATTCGTGGGTGCATATGCACATCTGCCTACTCCTTCGGAATATGGGCGTGGTTACATCTAGATACTTATTTATTTTTAGTAAGAACCGAAAATGTTTTATAATATATTGCAAATGAGAAAAAAATGACGAATAGTAAAAATAAAAACTGCTTATACAAAACCCTAATGATAATAGTAGGCTTTCAACCTAATTCTCGGACGATGCGGCCATCGCACAAATCACTCGTTAAAATGAACTGAAAATAATTTATTTGCGGTATATATGTGTTAAAAATTTATTACAAAATATATTTAATTACATCAGTATAATCTACCACATCGCATAAAACGCCTAAACTAAATATAAGAACTATGTAAGAATAACTAAGGCGGTGGATTCCTACCCGGGCGAGTTGCTGCACAACACTCTACCACTAATAGTCATGTTAAAAGTTTTTTTTATGGGATAAGACAGCAAACAGGCACACGGATCTCCTGATAGTAAGAGACAATCGTGGCCTATAGACACCATAGATGTTGTAGGTGCGCCGCTGCCCTGTGATCGGGTTGTTAGACCTTATGTGCAAGTCTACCGACTATCCTACCCCCCGGACTGGAACAAGACAATGTCATTATGGCGACAGGAATAGGTAAGGCGGTGGATCCCTATCCGGGCGAGTTGTTGCAGTTGGTAGTGACCCACTTAACTAAGGGGGTGACCCCGGAATGACTATTTATAGGCCACGGTTACCTATTACGGATCTCTTACCACCAGCTGAGCCATGTGCTTGTTCGCTGTCTTACCTATTTTAAGAAACCCTGATATTTGATTGGCTAATAGGAATTCCAGGGTTACGTCTTTTACCTGTATAGCCATATATATGTTTCAACAGTTAAACCTAACTTATATTTCAAAGTACAAAAGTGTTCCTTTTAAGCTAACAAATGAGCTTTTCCAGGTAGCCTGGATAGATTTCTATAAATTGTAGCTAAGAACCTTCTCAATCATGTCACAATAAAAACCGGTCAAGTGCGAGTTAGACTTATGTACGAAGGATTCCGTACCATTATCTATAAAAAACGGATAAAAACCCAAATTGGTTCAATGGCAGCACCCTTTACATATTTTGTGTATGTTGTTTTTAGAATTTGTTGTTATGGCGGTAACAAAAATACAACATCCTAGTGACAGACAGATAGACAGACGTCCGACAGGAACCCTATAAAAACTATTTCCATCGGTCCACTCGCTTCAGGGCTACGATGCCACAGACAGATTTACATAACGAGTTTGTCAGTGACCCGTTAAGCTTGTATAACCTCATATTTTTCCCTTAGAGATTAAAAAATAAGAAACAAGTTTTATTAGTATTGCAACAAAGCCAATTTAAGTTGAGAGATCCGTGTTATCTCTATTGCATCTTTTGATAGGAACGGCCTACTTCGCGCTTGTTGAGATCGTTCCTAAACTTTACGAAGTACGTATTTGGCATATTTCGTAGTTCAAGAGTCAGTTTTTATTAACGATCTGCTTGCAATCTTTGACCTAATCTTTCAACAGTCGAGAACTGGGTCGGGAATGTGATCAATTTAGAAATATAGAAGTTTTATGATATTTATGAAGTTTTTTCAATATAGAAGTTTTTGCTGTCAACGAGCGGTTTCAGATCGGCCATGATGGAAGATCATTGAGAAGTCCTTTAGTTACCAGTGGAATTATATAGGCTAAAAAAGGAGATTAGGTTTTTAGAAGATTAAAAGATAGATCAATGAATATGACGTAATTTAAATAGTGAAGATGGTGTTGTATTTAGAATATTAACTATTAGTTTTTAGCAACGATAAGAAAAAAATTTCACGTTCATAATTCCGAAGGGGTAGGCAAGGTGCACACCCACCCACCCACAATTAGCCAACGATATTAGACCCCAGGATGCGACAAGGCAAGTCGGCCTTATCGGGCATAATGCTATCTCAGGCAAACATATATTTTTTAGATAAACTCAAAAAACTCGTTGAATAAGTTGTCCTACCTGGAAATCGAACCTGGTACCTCATGCGTCAAAGTTGACACTAAATTCGCTCGCCTATAGAGACGATAATTACTATTTTTTTAATGATAAATGTGGCATCTACGTCCAAAACGCCTCATTTTGGACTTAGGGTGATATTATAGTATTATTTATTATTTAATAGTACTAGGCCTCCTACGATGTAAAGTCGCTTGTTGACAGCAAAAACTTTGTAAATATAAAACTTTAAAAATATTATAAAACTTTTATATTTCTAAATTGACAACATATTCTAATCTAGATATTAATTTACATTTCTAAAGCTAAATTTAAATTTGCTGGCAACATCTAAAGCTGATTTTGCATTTTTAACAATGTGTGACCAAATATAGGCCACGAGCCCAAAATTGACGTGGGCAAAGAGACCTGTCGCAGTTGCTTTATTATTAAAAAGGAATGAAGGATAAAAATCGAATAAATCTACCCACTCGGTTCGCCGGGGGCCATGTTGGTCGAGCTGCCGCGCACCGCTTTCCAGTGTACGGGATAATTGTTTGCAGTCTCCTTTACAAAGCCCTCATAGAGCTGCTGGAAGGGTGATGGTTTGTTTTTTTAATAAAAACATTACTTATTGTTTAGACATGAAAATTGAAAACGATAAAAACTAAACGCTAATTTAAGCTTCGGACTTCCATTCAGTTTTTTTTTATATATGATAGGAACGCATTTGACCGCCATCTCACCAGATGTTAAGTGACGATTCGATCGAAGGTGGAAAATGCTTACCTAGATACAGCCTATTTACTCTAGCCTTAAACATAGCTAAGTTATTGTTCCGAGAATACACTCACACGCAGCAAATTCCACTCCTTAGACGTTCGCATTAAAAAAGATGGTAATAAAAAAAACAAAAAAAATCAGGTGGTCAAAGTATGAACCCCGCCAGGTACCAATGACTTTTTCTAACTTATGTACATTTTCTAAGTGATCTTACGGTGAAGGAAAACATCGTGAAGAAACCCGGATTCATTGAATTCCTAATCTAAGTTTGGGCCTAGTTCCCCTTCTGGGATGCAGGGTTCAAATGGCAGTCGATTTGCGTAAAAACTGGTGTCCTAGTCAAATCCCTTAGATATGGCCGATCCCGATATCATCTGATATAATACGGGATAAGGCTAAGATGAAGAAGAGGGAGTTGTATGAGAGACTATATAAATCCTAGTATCCCAGCGGCCTAGTGGTACGCGCTTTAGACTTCGGCTTTCGGTAGTCTAATTTTAAACCCCGTGCTATACCAAGGATTTTTACTTAAGTGCATTTTCTGAGTAATCTTACGGCGAAATCTTACGATTTGTGCCCGACATGGCGATTGTTCTGCCACCTGTCATATAATGTGACCTAATATCGTCGGTTATTCATGTATCTCTGCCTAATCTTTCGAGGATATGGGCGTCACGACTTTTTTGGTGTCCATTTTTTCACCACCTTAGGGGTTAAATTTTGAAAAATCCTCCCTTAGAGGGATGTGTATGGATATGGACATACACTAAGAAATGAAATATGTGTGTGTGTGTGTAAGTTTCTAGCCCTAAGGGCTTGGCCCGTGCGTTCATATATCATTCAATCATTTTTGCCTTTTATATAATGTATAGATGACTGCCCGGATTTCTACCACCTTAACTATTATTGACGTCATAACGTCAGTGTTTGCTATTGACACGTTCCAGTTTGAAGGTAAGTTAGTCTGTAAACTTGCCATGTCATATTTACATCCCTACCTCAAGTAACGCATTTGGTTAACATATTTGGTGTATACAGTGGCGTGTATCTATTGTATTAATGTCCAAATAAAGTATTTTAGATTAAACGTCTTTCGTATTTTTTTTTGTTTTTGTTTACATTTAAAAATTGGCATCGAAAATAACTTTAGGTATAAAATATATTATACTTTAGACTAATGTAATATTCAAAACTGTTCAGCTGCTTTAGTGTGTGTACGAGTACATTTAAGCTTTTAGACGAGTGAGTGACTTAGTTTCATTTGAGAGGGATGATGAGAGATCTTGAAAGGCTTTAATGGTAAGTAAAAAGATTTGGTTTAACGACCAGTTTCGCATTTTACAGCATCAACAGGGCTCAAACTCAAGTTAGTCCTATAGCCCTGATGATGCTGTAAAACGTGAAACGGGTCGTCTATTTGAAAGATAATTTTCAATTATAAGTTATATGTGAAAAAGTAGGTACATGTGTTTCTCATTTTTAATATTTCACAGATGATGTATTTCTGTTGCCGCTACAACGACAAATACAAAAAACAGATAAACTAAACAAACGATTATAAAAGGGTGCCCCTATAGAATAAATGTGAATGTTTGCTGTTTTTATAGATTATACAAAACCCTTCGTGCAAGTCCGACTCGAACTTGGCCGGTTTTATTTAATACAGTCATTCTTACAATGTGTATAAGCTTTTAATGTGTTGAAGGTAGAAAAATTATACGAAACTAGACAGTTTAAGTATGTTGCCAAACAAATGCTTATCTTAATTAACTTTGAATAATCTGGCAATACTTTATTCCAAGCTAGTGGAGATAATCATCTAATTTACTCAGCCTTTTGCCGCCTGACGCGCTGGGCTGGTATACAACTTCACCCTACTTTATGGTGTCTATTGTATGGTTTGAATACTCATAAATAGATGTATGTTCATGAATTGGTTTCATTCCAAATTAATATATTAATCTGTGACATCAAAATTACAGATAACAAATAAATAGAACCAAAACTGACAGCAGATTAACGCTTTAAAAAGGTTTAATATTAAAAAAATAACTTAATTTTTTTGTTGTTATTTTACTACCAATAGTTTTTATAAAAATAATAATATAATATATTATAAATAAAAATAAACTACAATTATTAATAATAATAGATTTTACACTTTGCACCAAGAATGAGCCGGATTAAAGTGATTTTCGTGATTAGTAATTATGTGCCTCGTTAACTAAATTTAGCTAAAGTTAATGAATTTAAAATTTAGTAAACCAAGCATTATCATGATACATGGTGGTTGCCTACTGTGCAATTCCGAAGATAATTTTCTTACTAAAACGAAAACTAAATTTCGTTTTCCCTGAGAAACTACTCCCATTTGTCCAACATTTGATGTTCTGTCGCTTAGATTTTCTGTCGATAAGTAATTAATGAAATTTAATAGTCGTTAAGAAGTAAAATTAAATTTAAAATAATACTTTTTTTCTTTCTAAGTGCAGACGATAAGACGTTCGTAGCGAACATTTTACGAAAATGAGATTCGTCTTTTTCTATTGAAATACCAGTTTCACTAATATAATATACGATTCCCAACCATGGGGATTTTTGTAGAGTTACTCCACCGTTTACACAATAGAAAAGGTTTACCTAACTACAAGCAAATGTTACACTTCTAGACATTTTAGCAACTCCCAAAGGAGCCTCCGAGTCGGGTTTAGTGCGGATGCAAACATTAGCGGCAAAGATTGAACGTTTTGTTCAATTCAATCAAACCTCGGAACGTGGGAATTCGGAGATTGTTTGATACAGTTCAAACCTTCTTTTCGCTTTGGGAATATATATTCTTTCATCCATTTTTAATTAGTTTTCGTGTTTTTTTTCAAATGTATCTTTTGTTAAAAATTTACCTTAGTAAAATTAAGAAATATTTATAAAAACGACTTCGATTTTATTGCTTTGTCGCCTACAATGCATTAAAGAAGTAATTTATTTAAGTAAATAATGATTTAACAAGTTTTTTAAGAATTATCAAAGCGCAGAATTTTTTCTAACTTAAAACTCATATTGAGCATAACATACCCCCCTTTTAAAGTAGCGTATGTATTATTCTGATGCTTAAGCTATATTATTGTGAAGTTACATCCAAATCCGCCAAGTAGTTTTTTCTTGAAAGAGTGACAAACACGAAGACATACATCTATCCATTCTTACAAATATACACTATTCAATAAAAAATAAATATAAAATCTATTACTATTTTAGATCTAAAAAAAATAAAAATTAGGAAAAAAAAGCAAGAAAAAATAGCATAAAATAGCATAATAATATATTTGCGTCAAATTGAGATCCTTTGTTAGTTTGTCGGCTGAGAATATAATTTCACAAACGAAATATACATTAAAAATATTTATCAAATTTGTTAAGATTGGTACGTTGAGTTAATAATCTTTAACATTATTTAAGGCAAAAGTGATTGACTGGTGTATCAACATGACAGGCTAAACTGTTAGAGCTAGAAACTTTCAGATTCAGCACACGAATTTCTCTAGTGTTTTTTTTTTAATTTAACACTAAATGGCGTAATATGAGGCATAATAAATAAGTAACTGGAAATAAATTATCTACTTAAGTTTTAACTCTGGGGAAAATTATTTATTGTTTATTTTGTATTGAATAAAAGTAAAAATGGTAAATTTCTAAATACACGATAAATACGCGCAACGCGGCTAGCGTAGCTACCGACCGCCAAGTGCCTAACGGTATCTGGCTATCTCCAACGCAAAGCTTGAGAATATTTGCTGGTTGAATATTTCTAAACTAAACTGATACATTTCCTGGTCAAATACCTATTCAGTTTAAGGTTTTAAGGTGAGTAAGAAAAGTCAAAGCATTGTTTTATATTATGTACATTTTGTTTGCTTTTAGCGCTGAGTGGACATGTTTCGAGCGATAAATTGTACCGGACTTGGACGTCATGACATTTTCCGGAAAAATATTCACCATTTTGTTTGTCCGTTTTGCGCTCGGCCGATGAAAGGTTGATAACGAGGCCTCTTGTGTATGTTTGTGAGTCATTACAACGGATTAAACTAATTTTTGAGAACATTCAGACAAGCTCGCGCCCGTCTCAGGTGGATACTGGGGGGTAATTTAATGTAGTTGTATGATAGCCGGCTTGTGAATCAATTAAAAAGAACTGCTTTATAGAAGCGTTTAAAAGTGAATATTATACGAGAAAAACATTACTTTTAAGAAGGGTGTTTTATAACTGATAGCGTAATATTTGAATGTATTAACTATCGAGCGTATTCACAATATGGGAGATACCTCTGCCTACCTCTTTAGGGATATGGGCGTGAATATATTTATTGATTCTAACATTTTTTACAAATATGTCCAGATAGTTCGAGTAATGCAGACATAAAAATCTGTCAAGTGCGAGTCGATCTCGCAAACGAAGGGTTGCGTACCATTCTCTATAAAAACGGCAAAAAAATCACGTTTGTTTTATAGGAGCACCTTTATATATTTATTTTATTCTTAGTTATTTTTTAGTTTTGTCCGAATCTCATCAACTGTGAAAATGTTAGCTGTCTAACTCTCACGGTTCATTAGATAGGTACATCCTGGCGACAGACAGACAGACAGACAGATAGACAGCAAAGTCTTAGTAATTGAGTTCCGTTTCTTATCAGAAATTATCAGAATACGGATTGATATTTTATCAGAATACGGAACCCTAAAAAAGATTAGAACGAGTAGAAATGCCTCTGAAAGTTAATTTCAAAGTAATTAAATCTTATAATAGATAGTTGTTTAGCAAAACAGTGGAGGGAAGTTAGTCGAACGACAAGATGGCGTTCATTAAGTACTGTCGGTAAGTAGCCGCGAATGTGAAGTGTTCGTCGCCGACACAACGAGCTCCAGCTAATTAACAAACGACGAATGCAACTTGAATACTTAAATAGGAAACCTAAATCATTGTAATACCTACGGGCCCCATACACTTTTCATTAAAAGCATTTTAAAGAGTTTTTAACTTGATGAACGTAAACTTGTTTTCAGGGTTTTGTACATAAAGAGTAAAAACGGAAATATTATTTTGTTATTGAAATATTATACATGTAAAGGATGCTCACATACAACAAACGTGTTTTTTTGTCATTTTTATAGAAATTGGTACGGAACCCAACGTCCGCGAGTTTGACTGGAACTTGGCTGTTTTTTTATTAATTGTTTTAAGTCTACTGTGATCTAGTAGTAGATCTTCGGTATTTCATTATGGTAGTGCAAGTACGAATAATACCTACTATTTTAGGTTTACACCAAAAAGTTGTATTTACCTGAGTACATTATGCTACCAATGTATACCAATACCAGCATTTCCACCATGAACGTATAATGCCACCATGTACCGATTTCTAACATAATATGTACATTTTCTGAGTGCCTTAAGGGAAAGGAAAAATATCGTGATGAAACCCAGATTCGTATAATATAGTATTTGCTCTGATTCCCTTCTGGCTTACAGAGATCAGATGGCAGTCGCTCTATGTAAAACTAAAATACATATACACACATACGAAAAAGTGGTTGAAAAAGCATACAAATCTAGAACCTTCACCCATTTTAAAGTCGGTTAGCAATATCGTAATAAACGAGTTTTCTATTGTTTTATAATATCGACGGTACCATTAAAAAACAATTGAGGAGTTTTCGAAACCAGCTAATTGCATTTTTTTCGAGCCGCGTTCAAACCGAGTGCTTTGTTTTATATCAACAGTTTTTCACCGTTTTCATATTTGGTTGGAGAGTAATGAAACAATTATCGAAGAGAAAAAAACAATTTTATTTGTGCTCGATAGTGTTGTAGTTTCGAAACAAGGTGTACCCGTTTCTACTTTTACTAAAACTTCGCTATCGCCTGTCTGTCACCAAGCTGTATCTTTTGTACTGTGATAGATAGAAAATTGAAATTTACACAGAATATGTATACAGGCAAAAGGCCTATAAAATAAAATAGATATTTAATGTCGGCCCCAATACAACGAACGGGGTTTCTTTTGCCGTATTCATAAGTACTGAACCCTTCGTGCGCGAATTCGAGTCGCACTTGGTAGGTTTTTTAATCAAATAATTATTGAAACGTTGTCTGTGACATATTGTTTGTATTTTAAGTGGTAGGTATGTCATCATGTATTACACTCTTAACATAGACCTGTCCCTAATACGTAGTGTTAATATCTCTCTTTAAATTGACCAACCAATCTTTCTGCCATTAATGTTGACAAAGTCAAAGAACTTGGCCTTGTGAGAGTGAGATAGCCGGCCCTATGGGAATGAGATATTTAATATAATAATAATAGCCTGTTATTCCTAAAGAGGGTTATAAGAGGTCTCTGAGCTTGGTGTGGTTTATGGCATAGACCTCCTTCAATTCCTTCTAATGGATCCTGTCCATTGCTACTCTTAACCAGAATGGTCCCAATGTTTGTTTCATGTCATCTTCCCATCTTCTGACTCTTTTTTATGATATTGGAAGGCAAACAAGCAGACGGATTTCCTGATGGTAAGAAATACACGTCGCCTATAGACACC
>DVZL01005748.1:0-11839 GCA_018236625.1 Lasaia peninsularis
GCAGCTCGTAAGAGGCGAGCACAGGGTCTATTGTCACCAACACCGTGACATTAACTAGGTGGTAGAGTGCTGTGCAGGAGCTCGCCCGGGTAGGGATCCACCGCCTTACCTATTCCTGCCGCCATAATGACGTTGTCGTGTTCCGGTCTCTAGGGTAAGGTAGCCGGTCTACTTACGGTAGACTTGCACATAAGGTCTAACAGCCCGACCACAGAGCAGCGGCGCACCTATAACATCTATGGTGTCTATAGGTCACGGTTGTTTCTTACCATCAGGAGACCCGTGTGCATTTTCGCTGTCTTATACTATAAAAAAAAGGGTCCATCTGTGTGTCTGTTTGTCTGTCTCAAATTGTAACTCATGAACTGCCACTACAACAACAAATACTAGAAACTGAATAAAATAAATATATTAAGGCTACCCCATACAACAAAATTATTTTTTGCCTATTTTATAGATATAAGTGATAGTCACACAGTTGAAATTTTTACAGATGATGTGTTTTTGTGGCCGCTATAACAACACTTGCCCTTCACTTTTTCGCACTCTCGTCAAAACTACTTGATAATGCGAGTAATCACGCCTGTATTCTCAAAAGGATACACCCACGATTAGCTTGATCCACAAACACAAACCCAGTTGTATTTTTTAGGTAAACTGAAAAAACTTGTAATAACAAGATATAAACAAGTTTTCCGGAATCAAATCCGGGACCTCCTTCGTCGAAGTCGGACACCGACTCCTCCAGAGGCGTCATATGATGCGGGTTTTGGTAAACTATATAAATTGGTATCAAGTTCTAAAGAAAACTAATAATAATTCGTTCAGAATTCAGTTCTTAAACGTGGTTTTAATAATTCATCTCAAAGGCCACGTTCGCGGTCTGGGCCTCACGCGTTACACTTCTGCAATTACGCGCTTATGTCATATTTACAGGCCAGGTAATTGCCATTCAATTACGATGCTTGCCCGCTGTGCGAGCGAGCGAGAGGGCCGAGTCCGGTTGGTCTATCTCCCTCTCGCGTGGCGTGCAACCGACCAGCCATCAATCATCGAACACCCCCCGCTGGCCGTAGGGATGGGACTCGTCACAAAGCGTATCTCAGTCTAACAATACTCGATAAGTGGACAAACGCTATGCTAAATTGATTCTATATCCAAACTAAATGCTATGCAAATAAATGAAATTTGAGTGTCTGTTAGTAATGTTAAAATAATCACATTTTACTGAATGCTATATGCACTCGGTATATATAGAAATAATATTTTTTACAATTTTGTCTGTCCCTCAACACCCGAGTAAAACGATTTTGATGTGACTTTCACCAGCAGATAGCTGATGTAACAATGAGTAACTTAGGCTACTTTTATGTAATTAAATGCAAACGGAGATGAAGTCGCGGCCAAAGCTAGTATTCTATATTTTTCCACGTTATCGTATAGTGAAACTTCCACTTATATCAAATAAAAAACACATGTACATTATTACTTATTATTTATAATTGAAAAAACATTTTTGAAACAGCCGACCGGTTTCGCTTTTTACAGCATCATCAGGGCTAAAACATAAGTTATCAAAATATGTTTAGATAATAAGCATTTTACTATCACTCCTATATAATTACCATTTTAGAACACGACTAATTAACACTGTATAAAATGTTAACCAACGATTTATAAATCGAGTTAGATATGACTAATTAAGACGTACCTAATGCGTACACAAGTAATTTTAATGAGTTTCCCTCTTCAGGCTGTTTAATTATTATGTGTTCACCTTAAAAGATATATCGTAAAACGTACACGTGAGTTTATTTTTATAATTAATTGGATTTTATAACTATAAAATGTATTTTAATGATTTCATTCACGGATAGGTATAATAATACTATAAATTAAGAGGTTAACTGGGTTTGTACTTTATATTAAATAATACTTTGGTATTAACATGTACTGTTTTGTATCATTTCCTGTTTTCCAAATAGTTATACGAAGACACATGTTTGTAGATATTGATAATATGTTTGATATTAAGTTCATTTATCAAATTTAAGAATTTATCAAGACAAAGTTAATGTTCATTGTTATCATGAAGCTGTTTATTCGACAGTAAAGGTAATAAAAATACGACATTACCTTATTAATTTTTATCGATAATTTATGACTAACAACCCTTAAGAATGCGATGCAGATTATCATTGATAGGGTGACAATATTTTTAAGACACAAATTTATTCTAATTTATATTTGTTTTTATGTATACGAGTTTTTCAGTTCATCTGAAAAACATAATGTATTCTGAAATATGCCCGATTTGGAGATGGGATCAAATATCTTCAACTAACCGTGGGTGCATCAGAATGTACCTCTGCCTACCACGTGGTGAATATGGCCGTGACGATGTTTACATATTTTTTATCAATACATAAAAGTGAAACATGAGTTTATTAGCTAGAGTGACAATCTTAATATTATAGTTGCGAGCATAGTGTTATGAGCATTTATGGAAGGCCGAAAGTTCGAAAACCTTTATCATCTCATGACCCATGATAGCTAGAGAGTTGAAATTTTAACAGATTATGTATTTCTGTTGCCGTTATAACAATATATACTGTAAATAGAATAAAATAAATATATAAAGTGTGTTCCCATACAACAAACTTGATTTTTTTGCCATTTTGATAGATAGATAGAGTACGAAACCCTTTGTGAGCGAGTCCAACTTGACGGATTTTTTAGTATAAGGTGGTTCTTGCAAGACAGCTGAGTAACTTTAAGCAAGTGGCCCAAACCAATAGTAACAGCATGTACGAAGTTCTTTTTTGGGTTAAGTATATTAATGTTTTGGATAAGTTTGAAGGGGAATTAAAAGTGAACGATTTTATAAATAAATATAACAAATAATTTTAATTTGTGTGATCTATATATCTTCTAATTTCAAATAAAATACAAGGTTATAATTATTTTGGAAACCATAGGTTAAGAATTAAAATAGTTTTATTTTTTGTCCTGAAATTCGGCAAAAACTTGGTGACTCTATTTAGGTGCTATAATCCTCCGCATTCGTACCGTACCTTATTTCATTATGAGTCCTTACTATCATTAAAGAAAATATTATATTTGTAAAATTAAATTCTTTATTTAGAAGTTCGTAATAAATAATATTATATTTTAATTTAATACAATTGTAACTCTGTTTTATAGGTATTTAAACTATATTTCTTGCAGACTCTTTATTATAACCCTTTTAAATTGTTATTAATTTTATTTTTAAATCTTTTATTTATTTTTAATTCTATAATAATTCTCATTTAAATACCTTTGTTTTACATATTATTCCTTGTTGTTATTAATTATAACACTTATATCCATACTAATATTGTAAATGCGAAAGTAACTCTGCGTGTCTGTTACGCTTTGACGCTTAAAAACCACTGAACCGATTTTGATAAAATTTAGTACAGATATAGAGTTGACCTCGGAGAACGTAGACTACTTTTTAACCGACCACATTAAAAAGAGGGTATGGTTTTATGCAATTAGTATTGTAAGTCGAAAACTTTTGTGCGCTTTGAAAGTGATATGTGTTACTAGACGCGCCCGCGACTTCGCCCGCGTTTTTATTTAATTATTTTATTTGATACATTTCTAAAATAAAAATAGCCTAAGTCGTTTCTTATTACATCAGCTGTCTGCCCATGAAAGTCCCGTCAAAACCGGTCCAGCCGTTTCAAAGATTAGCGGATACAAACAGACAGATAGACAAAAATTCTATAAAATGTTGTTTTGATATACCTTGTTAATTTACATATGCATTTAGTAAAAAGCAGTTATTTTAACGTTACATACAGACACTCCAATTTTATTTATTTGTATAGATTAAAATGATTCACGCGGGCGAAGCTGTCGGTAGAAAGCTAGTGGTCTATAAAACCAATAAGATTTTTACACAAAACCCTTTAATTAAAGTTGAAATAAATGAGGACAGAAGTTTAAATTGTAAAGGAAGGCTTATCGCAAATCCCAATCTCTTGTTATAACTTCGTCACTAATGACTTGTGCTTACTAATTAGCTATTTCATTATTTTAATTACGACGGACCTTTTTTGTAACTTGAGCTTCGCCTAATAACAGGTCTCTACCAATGCTTGTCATTTTTTGTCATTATTTATTTAAAATATCAACAAAAACCTGATTTTGCTTGGGTAAATTAAAAACTGCTAGCGATATGTCCCGGTTTCGTTTGCTTTATAGGAAGTGTATATTTTCTCAAATGATATTATGGTTATTATACGTTATCTGTGGTATTAAATTCTCAAATATAAAGAATCTTAATATCTAATATTTTGTAAATAATTTTTTAATAAGGTTGATCTTTATGTAATGCAAATAAACAGACAGGATGCAAGAATTTTAATGAAACATATTGATTACAGGTCCAATATATGAGTATAAAATAAAAACCCGCTTTTCAATATAAATCTATACCAATAAATAAAATGGGGATTGTTATGTTTTAGTAATCCCTAAGAATAAATAATTGATTAATTATTTATTAGTATTTTAATGTTGAACTCAAGGAACAGATGGTTTTGACTACCAATCAGTATTATATGGCTAGTATCTACTGGTGAACAAATGAAACTAATATGTTCTTTGGAGTATATAAAAACATTTTTTGTATTCATGTCACAATTGGATGTATAAAATTTCGGAAATGTAGGAAATGTACGAGCCAGTATAATACAATTGGGGCACTCGCAAATGTAAGTAGAAGTGAGCGGCCTAGAAGTCAGAATATAACAATTATTTGTATATGAATTTTCCAAGATGGCGTCGGAAAACGAGGAAAATTTTAACAGATTCATAATCTAAGGTCCTAAATTACCTAGGTTTCATGTTCAAACCTATTAGTTGTAGTCTAAACGTCGGTCTGAAAGGGTTGCGTTCGCGTTAAGAATGCAGTGTATTACCGCGGCAAAGGTGTATTATTAGGACACAACCACCTAGATTGAAAGAATGATTTCAATTGGTCACCGTCAACTGGATTCTGATTTTGTGTGGTTTGATTGGTTACTTGGCTTACGACGAACAATGTATTCTTAACTAAAACGTATTATAGGTATAATGTATTAAAATATTGTCTTTGGTTTAGAATATATACTTTCATCAATTATCTTTCTAATGTTATAAACGCATAAGTTTGTAAGTATGTATGGATGTTTGTTACTGTTTCACGATAAAAATACAGGGGTCAGTCACACACGGATGAAGCCGCGGGCAACAGCTAGATTATAATAAAAGGTAAGTTTGTGGAATAACTGCTGCGTACTGTATAGGTAAAACTAAGTTCAGAGAAAGAATGGGATTGAATTTGAAAAGTAAGATGAGATGAAAGATTGACAAAACAGATATACCTATATATTATAATACGAGTGGGGATGGCTGTTCCCGGGGAGACCAAGGCCGGTATTCCAAGGTCAAATAGCTTGCATATTATGGGACTTTGGTGTCAAGAGTCTCCGAAACCGACGTGTTTGTATGAAAAGATTAATGAAAGAGGAGGAAGCTAAGCAAATATGAAGCCTCAGTCTACCCCGCAAGGAACCTGGCGTAAAGATGATAGACGAAGTCACCGATTGCTAATGAAGTATAAACACAACTGGCGAAGCTATTTATGATAATTTTAATGAGTGTTTTGGTAGAGGTCTTAATTAATATGTATGAAGTTATCGAAAGTACCCCACCGGACTGTGAGCTGGTTCCCGCCAAGTGTTTATGGTTATTGATAAAATAATCAACTCATCGATGTATTCATTAGTAATAAACTCGATATAAATATTACACAGCGGCCATTAATATTAGATAAATTCCAAATTTTATTTTTAACTAGCTGTGCCCGCAACTTCGTCCGCATTTTTCTTAATTATTTATATATGTACCGTGGGGCCGCGTCGCATTTAACTGATGTATTTCCAGCCTAAGCTGAACCCCATTTAATATCAGTTCGATATGAGACCAGAGCTCTTTTTAAATTGGTACATATTACATGATTTACATAAATTGCTATAACTTCTTTATTTGTTAACTGATTTAAATGAAATTGACAATGAATGTTAAGTGAAGGCCATCACAACATATTTCTGAAAATTGCATCCAAATCGGTTACGCCGTTTCTGAGATTAGCGTGCACAAATATACAGACATGCAGACAAACAAAGTACCTAAAACATTTTTTTGAGTTCTCTTGCGTATATAAAGATAATAACTTTTCCATGTCCAGACAGCTATCAGTTACAGTTTTATTATATGTATAGATTTGGTTATGTAGTGTCAATAATAATATTATGTAAAATTGTATAAGAAATTTATTTAAAGTCCATTCGTTTAGATAGTTTTACATACTATGGGTGACGTACGACGCGCGATGTCTTTGTCTACACGGCGGCATCCTTTGATACGTGCAAGGCGTGCGACATACAATTTACACTCAACGTAAGTTTCGCTTTTAACCGAAGCATTTTCAGGAGAACTAGACCGCACTCCAAGACTGTAGAACTATTAGACTGTAGAAACTACTAGCTCCAAAGAAATAGACTGCACTCCACGATTGTAGAGCTAGTTCTAGTTCTCCCGAAGATGCTTCTTTCTCTCTTTAGCAAAATGCCAATTATATTTTTAATCCTAAATATTTTTGTGTCAATTTGATTTTATTATTATTATATTTTATAATTAATTACAGCATATTTATAATTATTTTTGACATTTATTTTAATTTTGACATTAGTATTATATAATTTTAACATTAATTTTTTTTGTCAGTATTTTGGTGTAATTTGACACATTAATAATGTAAAAAATATTGTATGTATTAATTTAAAATCTCCCATTTCCGTTGGGAAAAAACAGATGCTGGCAACTATTTGTTTTTATTTTTATCTCTACCCACATTGGTCTACAATAATGACCGCAAACCAAAATATTAACTTAGGTCTTAGACCTAATGATGCTGTTAAACGCGAAACCGGTTGGCTATTTAAAAAAAACAGTTGTATGTGTGTTTCTCATTTAAAATATGAATTATATTTTTGTTTCAAGTCCTTAGTGTCATCTTCTGATACTAAAAACCATACTAAATTTCTTGCGATGCTTATTCGATTTTAATACGAAAAAAACATCTCTAAACTCGTACACCAAATGTCACGTTAATTAAAAACAGATTGTACAGCATTTAAATCGATGTATTTAAAACGAACACATCTTAAGTGTGGCTTTAATATTGCAACACAGCTTCAATATTGTGATAAAACATTAAGTTATCCAATTAAGTGCATTATGCTTATCCAAAACTTATCTAAGAGGACTCATTATAGAAAGTAATGGCTTAGTAAGTGGGTGATTCATTATTTATTGTCGCACCGTGGCCACTTGGTCATCAGTTATACGGTACGCGAGGAACGAGGTGTTATCATTGGTTCTGTATACACCCTAATTAGATTGACATTTGCAGTGTCTTTAAGAATTACTTTTCGTCTTTATATTGCATTTAATTAGTCTTCTTTTGCCTTTGTGGTCGGCTTCCGAGTTTCACTCACGAGGTCCTAGATTTGACTTCCGGGCAATTTGTTCTTATAAGATTTTCAGTTTAAAAACATAACGTTGCAGAGATTGGATTTGTGCCCGACTTGGCATAAGACTTGCCACCGTTTACATCATGGGATTTATCGTTAGTTAACCGTGGGTGCAAATGAACCTCTGCCTATGCCTTCGGGGATATGAGCGTAATAATATTGTACAGTTATGTCTATATTTTGTAAATTGTTATTATTAAGACTGGGATTAGCTATAAGTTTCTTTATGAGATAAGCTCGTATTTTGTATATGTGCTATTGTTTTATTATCTTTTATTAAAACTAGTTGTGTCCAGGACTTCGTCCGCGTTTTTATTAAATTATTTTATACATTTCTAAAATAAAAATAGCCTAAGGCGTTATTTATTAAATTAGCTGTCTGTCAGTGAAAATCCCGTCAAAATCGGTCCAGCCGGTTCAGAGATTAGCGGGACAAATAGACAGACAGACAAAAATTCTAAAAAATTTTGTCTTGTCATACGTCCCTTGTAAATATAAATATGCATTTAGAAAAAAGCGTTTATTTTAATGTTACATACAGACACTCCCATTTTATTTATTTGTGGGGATTAAATAAAAATAGGGACAAAATAGCGGGCACAGCTAGTTAAATAATTAAAATTGAGACCTAAAACAATTAATGATAAGTCAAATTATATATCAAACGTGGTGTAACGGTACAGGTGTCGCTTGTTAAGACCGTTAGCCACGTAGGGTCCCGGGTTCAATTCCCAGGTCGGGCAACTTTTCTTAAAATGATTTCAGATTTTTCTGAGTAAGCATAACATTGCTCGGAATTGGAATGTGCCCGAAGTAGTGATAGGCTTGCCACCTATCATATCAAGGCCCTAGTACCTTGGCTAATCGTGGGTGTTCTCTACTATATGTACGGGACTTACGAGTCGTGGATATGCTAGCACACCTCTTCCTATCTTCGGGGATAATAGGCGTGAAGGTACTTTGCTTTACTTTTAACTAATGATGTAATCGAGAAATAGTTTTTTGTGGACAATGCCTATAACAAATGAAGTCAAGTAAAAACGACGAACTTGCTTTGAAGCCGGGGCTGCCATTATAATACATGTTACTTTGAACTCAGTTTCTGTACAAATCCAACGTTTCTCACAACTTGCCCGAGGCGGGACTTGAAGTTTGTAATTAATGTATAACCATTTAAGAGAAACAAAGATGGCTTGTCAAAACTGTAAGCTCAAGGCGAGTTTATTTGACACAAAAATACTATGAATTACATTAATTTTTAATAGACTTCAAAAAACGGAGGAGATCTCAATTCGACTGTATTTATGTGTGTTCATGGATAACTTCGTTTTATAAAGCGATTTTAACATTTTTTTTTGTAGATACTTCAAAGGTGTGCCATGATTTAAAAACTGGGATCTGATGATGGATTTTTTTTCGGATTTTTTGCCTTCCTACCAGGCAGCTCACATGAGGTCACTACCAGCAAGACCACCGGTGCTGGTGTAGAGTGCTGTGCAGCAACTCGCCCGGGTGGGGATTAACCGCCTTGCCTATTCCTGCCGTCATGACATTGTCGTCTTCCGGTCCGGAGGGAAGGGTAGCCGGTAGACTCGCACATAAGGTCTAATAGCCCGATCACAGGGCAGCGGCGCATCTACAACATTTATAGTGTCTATAGACCACGGTTGCTTCTTGCCATCAGGAGACCCATGTGGCTGTACGCTGTCTTATTTTATAAAAAAATCATGGGACATAATATGGTCGGCTAATTGTGGGTGAACAAGTACTCTCCTTACCTCTGCCAGGATATGAGCGTAACAATATGTATTTATTTCATATGCAATACACCCTATTGGGTTGAGGCTTGAACACGTAGAGCTCAAGCGAGAGGTTCGAACGATAAAACGTATTTCGCTTAGGTGATTTTCGATATTTTCCCCCGAGAAAAACACCGTTGGGAATAAAAGGTAGAAATAAGGGTATTTCTACGAGTAGGCATAAAATTTCATGACGTTCGACGAAAATCTGTTTGGGTGAGAGCATTACAGACTGACCCTTGTCATGAATATTTATCAACCACCCGATACGACGAATCTTGGCTTTCGACAAAAAAGCATGAAACGCGATGTAAAATCCTGATTCTTCTAGAACCATCTGATCTCCTTTTTTCATTGATTCGTTTATTAGCTATGAGTAGGTTTGGAAACGATGTTAGTACAAAATGGATTAATCTGAATGCCGTATGTTTGTTTAGCCGTTTCTTCTCCTGACAGGCTAAGTTGGAAAAGGTGGTAGTTTTTCTTAGATAAGTCGGATGTAATAATAAGATAATAAGTATTATTTATACTTTATTGCAAAAAATAAATACAATGTCTTAAAATATTTACAATTAATTTTGTTGTAGAATATATTGGTTTAATTAATACTTTTTTGTAACAACTTTTTTAACACAAATTCTGCAAATAAATAATTTCATTTCATTTCGTTTTCCTGATTGGGCCAGTGTAGTCCAATAATAATAAAATTAGAAAAAGCTTTTTTGAAGTTTACTGAATTTGAATAATTTTTAATGGAATATTTTTCATTAAAATTTCTATGAAGAGTATTCAATAAAGTTGCAACAAAACAAGATAGCGACGCACCTATAACACATTTTGTGCTTCGTTCAATTTACAAAGTGTTAAGATAATCACATATCATTAATTCCCTAACTATCTAAAATGTCTACTATATCTCAAAATATTTTTCTTTCATATTTCAGCTTTATATTTATAGCGAAATGGTAAAATCGAGTATTACCAAAATTATGAGTTAAGTCATTATAAATCTAAGGGTGCAATACGATAATGTTTCATAGTTTAGTGACGTGTAATTTTTAATGTCACACTTAAATATTACATTAGGAACATACAGAAGAATAATTTAGAAGGAAGAATAATTTTAAAATTATAGAATTAGAACTTATTTTATACTTCAAAATTATTTAGCGTTTTAAATATTACGAAATGAATAGTATATTGCATCTCAAGGGTAGTAAAATAAGAACTGTTTTAGTCAAATATGTGTACTGAGACTTTTTTACTGCCCTATGTACACCACATATGATTTTACTTATCTTTTTTCTGCTCAACGGTCATATCTCGACATTACCGTCAATCGTCGAGCTTACGAGCATACCACCGCATTACCCAAGACTGAAATCTGATCAATGAATTTTTTTAATAATTTGTGCCCGAATTTACGAAACCGATAGCTTGATGCACTTTAACTTGATTAATGGCCGATGTTTACGTTCACGCCAAAATTTTAAAACGCATTCTACATATCCGTCACATTAACCTTTAAACTCTTAATAAAGTTAAATTTTCGTTCATTATACAAATTGTCCGTGTAAAAAACCGGTTATATTGTTTCACATTTTAATATTAAATAGCTTTTGTACACAAATGAGATATTTATTTATAACTAGCTGTTATGGCGAACTTCGTACCGCCAGCACTTAAGGAAAGAAATGACATTCAAAACCTGAATAATAAGAAAAAACATCAGTTTTTAATCTTATTTGATTTCTAGATTGAAAATAAATATTGACATGAATATATTTATACGAAACTAACGTCACTCAATTGTTTTGCCTTTCAGGTAACCCTCCATTAACATATCAACTTTATTGTATGGTAAGAAAGTTCAAATTGATTTTTAGATATTACTAGTTGGAGCCGCGACTTCGTTCACGTTTTTATTGAATTATTTTATTTTATACATTTCTATAATAAATTTCTATAATAAAAGTAGCCTAAGCTTTTCCTTATTACATCAGCTGTTTGCTCCAGCCGTAGGTCCAGCCGTTTAGGCACTCTGGCCACAGGGCAGCAACGCACCTGTTGTAAGCCACGGTTGTCTCTTAGCATCAGCTGATCCATGTGTTTGTTCGCTTTCCTATCTTATAAAAAGACAACTTATCAGATCGACACCGTGAATAAAAATTATATACTTATTGTTGAGAGATACGTCTCTCCATACATACCAAGAAACACAGAGTTTAATTTTGCGAGAAAATAAATATCTTCACGCCCATTTACCAGAACGGTAGGCAGATGTACATTCGATATTAGGTTCCATGATATGACAGGTGGAAAATTCGTCACCATATCCAATCAGAAGCTATGCTTTTTGATCAAGTGAAAAAATTATATACGGGAATCGAACCTGTGACTTCGTGCGTC
>DVZL01005749.1:0-11839 GCA_018236625.1 Lasaia peninsularis
TCTAACACCCATAACACAAGCATATAATTTGCTTACTTTGGGGTTAGATCAATTTGTGTAATTTGTCTTGTAATATTAAAAAAAAATACTGTCGGATTGAGAATCTCGTCCTTTTCATATTATCCGTTTAAAAATGATTTTGCAAGTTTTCATACATATTAGTCAAACCTGATCGATTATTATTATTAATACTTACTTAAATTGTTTACTCAAGTGAACATGTGTTTATAGGTTGCATTTATTTCTCATTATCAAAAAGCTTGTTTGTCAGATAACTTCAGCCAGAGTCATGAGCCCATGTGTACAGGTACCAGTAAGACCACATGATTTAAATAACTACCTTTATCCGTAGTTATCTGTAACAGCTCTCGGTTTCCAAGTTCTACATTTAGCATTACCCGCATATTACTACGATACTAGACATCAGTAGACACTCCACGGCTATTACAATGCTGGAACCAGTACAAATGTAAATAGATTTTTATCTATGAACACGCAAAAGCGCGACGCTGGGATTAAATATAATGAAACAGCTTAAATGTGAATCGATTTAGTATTCGATGGATTCCGTATTGTAAAAAAAAACAAAGATGGATCCATGTTAAACAAATATAACAAGCTGTTAAAACAATTTAAGGCTTTGCCGAAAAAAGGTTATGTAGAAAACATTTTAATGAATTAATTAACATATACTATTATCATAATTTAAAAACTATATTATGTGCTAGCTGTGCCCGCGACTTTGTCCGCGTTTTATTTAATTATATTATTTTACACATTTTTAAAATAAAAATATCCTATGCCGTTCCTTATTACATCAGCTATTTGCCAAAGAAAGTCTCGTCAAAATCGGTCTAGCCGTTTCAGAGATTAGCGGGTACAAATAGACAGACAGACAAAAAATCCAAAAATTGTTGTTTTGTCTCTCGAAATTGATTAATTTGTATATATATAGTATTATAATTAGTACTGACTAGTGTTTGAGCTACAGTTCTTATTGATTTTTTTTTCTTTTGAGCCCTTAGTCATCGTCAGTTTCAAAATTGCAATCAGACTCGGTGAAACTATTAATTTTTTTACACTGAAGTGAAAAATTTCAACCTCAGGGTAATACAAACAGGAAATGGTGCACTGAAATATATAAACAACACATCAATTCATAAAAACCTGCCAGATTTGGGATGCATTTTATTATGTGAAGATTTCACGTTCATTGCTTTTTTACATGTGAATTGAACACACGGTTTTTGATTGTGAAACTTACCAACACCTCGATTTAAAACATGATGAGGCGCAACAGCATTTTAAAATGTTTCGTACACGTGATAGCATTTCGCGCGGAACCCTAAAACACATTCAAAACAGCGTCATATTCTGAAATTAAAATTATGAATCCATTTGCAAGGAAAGCTTTTGCAAATGGGTACCGTCAGCGTCAAAAGTTGATGCCACATTGTGAACACCTTTTAGCTAATGTACCAGACACGTTACGCTTTTGAAAAACACATTTTGCACGAGCGCAGTAAGTCAAAATCATTCAATATGCAAACTGTTTTGCTTGAAAACGTCGTATTCAATGTGTCACTCGTAGCCACGATGGAAACACGGGTTCCATTTTAAAGTTGATTTTTGCAATTAGCTAAACTGGAGTTTTTTTTGGAAGAACGTTTTTAAAGCGAAAAATGTAGTAGGTATGAGTTTTTCTATTTGACTGTATTTTTTAATCGACTTCAAAAGGGGGTGGTTTCTTTGTGTGTTTGTTACGCGATAACTTAAATACCAAATGGATTTTGATGATTTTTTTTTAAAATATAGGTCATACTTCAGAGGTGGTCCCGTATATATTTTATGACAATTGGTTCAGCGCTTTTAGAAATATCATCAACTAGCTTTTCGCTCGCATAAATTGTCAAATGCAGGGTTTTAGCCGACTAATTATACTTATTACTAGCTGCGCCCGCGACTTCCTCAGCGTTTTTATTTAATTATTTTAAACATATCATCTAAAATGAAAGTAATGAAAAAATAGTATTTTTTAGAATTTTTGCATGTCCGTCTATCTGTCTGTCTGTGTGTCTGTACTCGCTAATCTCTGAAACGGCTGTAAAGATTTTGACCGGAATTTCACTGGCAGACAACCAAATGTAATAAGGAATAGTCTAAGCTTCTACTATTTTAGAATTTTATTTTAGAAATGTATAAAATAAAATAATTACATAAAAACGCGGACGAATTCGCAGGCACAGCTAGTTATAACTTTAATCATCGATATTGTTTAAATGATGTTGAACAAATACCTACTGTCATATGTCAAAAACAAATATTGCTTGAATTTTTTTTTGGGTAGCAACCTCTTTATTAGTTGATTAGTTTCCAATAGTCTGAATATAATAATAGCTTTCGTTCAATCTAAATTTAATGTAATTATAACAACTTATTTCTGGAATATGTGTTTTGAAATATAATTATAAAACACATTTAATTTTGCCAACATATTTTATAATACGCGGCAGGATTGGACGAATTATTTTTATTCATTGCTAATTATTATAAACAACTTATAAAAATATATTTTGACTAAGTTTAAACTTATATGTATACAGCAAACACCGCTCCCAAATCTAGCCCGTAGCCGGAAAAGAAAAATGATGTGCGAAGAAATACAAAATAGAATTAACTAAAAGTAAATTCGCCCGTCGAGCTCTTCTTTGAATTGAATTGGTGCCCAGAAAAAAGTAATTGGGAGCCGCAGTCCTAATTGAAAGAGATCTGAACCTCCCATCCTCTCAACAAGTTCAACAAAACAACGGGGTTTGTGTAAATATAAACAAGAATATTGTTACAACTAATTTATGTTTTCACTTTTCAGACACTTTTACAAATGCGGTAAAAGACAACTTGGCACTTAGAATAACTGCCGGTAATGCAGTTGAAGGCGGCGACGCTCGACTTCTGTAAATGAGTAATAAGTCTTCATTCGGAAGGGGACTTGTTTCCGCGAAACAACGGTTTCAGTTACATTTTGGGAGATAATACGAAATGACGCGCTTTTGAGTTGTGCCTCTTTATTTAGGTAAAGTGTTTTGAATGGATAAAACGTATACAGATACGGATTTTCATGATTAATGTCGTACTTTTCGAACACAAATAAAAATATTTCTCTTAATTCTTCTTTGTTTTAAACTAGAAATAACTTCTGTAAATGACTAATTTCTGTTTTATAGGATCCCGATACAATGACTTGCACCGAGCTGATTAATGGATGAAAAATATTTGTTATCAAATATGTCAATAAATATATTGCGAATGGGTTGTCAAAAAAAAATCATTGGAGAATATGATTAATATACATTTTTTTAATTACACTGGCTTGATTAACATCACATTGTCACAACTCCTGGGCAGGTATAAACGAAATTAATGAGTGAAACTAAAATAAAGATAATTTTATTAAGAACACGGTAGTATAGGGTTGTCCACAAAAACCTGCCAGAGTTGTGACGGGAAATAAATAGTCAACATAACGTTTGTATATTCTATACGTATCATATTTATTTGCCGAATATGTGTTTAAAAGTTATTACACAACAAAAGTTTTAATTATATCAACATATTCTACCACAATGTGGTGTTAAAATATTTTAACAATTAATTTATATTTGTTTATTAACTATAAAACTATATATTATATACTAATACTAAATATCTTATCGCCTCTGTGGTGTAACGGTACAAGTGTCGCCTGTTAAGACCGTTAGCCACGTGGGGTCCCGAGTTCAATTCCCCGGTCGGGCAACTTTTCTTAAATGTTTTTCAGATTTTTCTGAATAAGCATTACATTGCCCAGGATTAGCGTGTGCCCGAAGTGGCGATACGCTTGCCACCTATCACATCAGGGCCCTAGTACCTTGGCTGATCGTAGGTGTGTTCTAGTATATCTGCTGGACTTACCTACGAGTCGTGGATATACTAGCACACCTCTGCCTACCTCTTCAGGGATAATAGGCGTGAAGGTACTTACTAAATATCTTAATATTCATAAACCTAAATCTTAATCTAAATATTTATAAAATATTTTGTTCATTACTCAAGTCCGTGTAAAATTAAAAAAAAATTGTCAATAATTTTCTGGACTGAAATTTTTTAGACAACCCATTAGCAATATATTTATTGACATATTTTATTTGATAAAAAATCACAGATTATATCACTTCATCACAATCAATGTGTTTTTTTTCTATTTTATATGATATTTCCAAATATCCAATATTGAAATTTTTATATAAAAATTAAAACACTGTTTTGTTATAATGTATGTGACTCTTATTTATTTTTAATTCAGTGGACTTATTTTAATATGATATTTTGGAATAGCTATAAAAAATGTTTATAACTATGTATTTCATACTTATGTTTATTTATTACAAAGTTAGGCGTAAATACTATTACTATGTTGTAATTATGGAACTTATCTGAAATAAATGACTTTTTAGGAGCTATTCAAACTTTGATTTCGGTAGTCCAGGTTCGAACCCCGCCACGTACAAATGAGTTTAGGTGCTAACTGAAGTACATTTTCTGAGTGCTCTTAGGTCTTACGGTGAAGGAAAACATCGTGAGGAAACCCGCGATTTGTGCCCGATACAACGACGGACTTGCCACATGTCATATCATGGAGCTTGCAGAAAATCTCAGGCAACATTATTTCATCAGATAAGTTGATACAATTCATATAAACAAGTTGTATAGACAACATAGAACTTATGATAGTCTCCCCATTAAAGAGACGTCTGCCGTAAGCAATTCTGTGTCACAATAAAAAAAATATACGGCATTTTAATATCTTCAAGATTCAACACAGTGGAGACACAAGGGCCTCTTCTTACATTCCCGCACGACGTCGCAAATTTGAACGCAGTCGACTCAGCCACGAGAGTTATTTAAATTCTAGTAGCGTTATCGAGGGTCCTATTACGAGGCTTATTACGAAAATTTTGAGAAACATACTGTAATATTTTATTTATTTATTTTTAATTACCCGCGCCTGCGATTTCGTTCGCTTTTTTTATTTAATTATATTTTTACTTTATACATTTCTTATAAAATCAGCTGTATGCCAGTGAAAGTTCCGTCAAAATTGGCCCCGCCGTTTTAGAGATTAGCGGGTACAAACAGACATACAGACATTATATTTTAGTTCATGTTAGTACAAATTTACTTTTGTATGTTTACAAGGTATTTACCAATGATGTACATTTTCTGGATGCTCTTACGATGAAGGGAAACATTGTGACGAAACCCAGATTCGTGAACACTAATTCGCCCAAATCTAGGATTGAGCCTAGTTTGCCTTCTGGGTTGTAGAGTTCGGATAACATTCGCTGTGTAATCGGGTATAGAACTCGGGACAATCAAAATCGTACATTGATTACGTTCGATCACAGAGGCATCTTTCAATTTAGATTACCGCAGCGACCAAACCCGCCTATATGAATAGACCAGCGTCTGGACCGGATCTCCTTGAGACATTGGAGGTTAACGAGTCCGAAGTCGTTAGTCGGGCCCTACAACCCAAAAAAGGGCATTAATTATCAGGCCCGCGGGCTGCGATCCTAATTATATCACCCACATTTTTCATCATCCTCATTAATATTATAACATTTTTTCTTATGGTATTGAAAGACTAACACGCAGCTTGGCTGTAGAAATACACAACTCTTATTTCATCCTCTTAGCGACCTCCTCTTTGCAGAGGTTGCATGGATGGAGAACAAACACCACATCATGTACTTCTAAAGTGCACAGTTGTAGCAGAAGAACGGGTTCAGCATTTTGGAAGACCAGAATCCGGGAAATCACAGGTAAGTTGCAGGGACTACTGGCCTTCTGGAAAAAACTGGGATGGCTGGAGTAAATATCCATATCGTAGACGCACAATGGCAGCCATAAAGCTAAGTTCCATTGATTGCCGGCGTCCAAAAAAGCCTATTGTAGAGTCGGTGATAGTAATCCTTTTGCGCTAGTAAATTTACTAACCTCCTGGCTCAAAAGCGTTGAACTAGACTAGGGTCTTAATTGACCCGGACTTTGTATATTATAATTAAAATATTTAAGCTATACATGGCGATTACATAATATTGAACTTTCACTGAGCTATTGGTGACGTTTTTGTGCGACGCCTTCACTGGAACCCCTGACTTCCGTGTTCAGCATGTTCCAGTCGGGAATCGAACCCGAGCCTCACGATTTGGTCGGAAGCGTTAGACGTGTAATACTCGTCGAATATACACGCATCCACTAAATTATCTATGAATAGATTCCAAACCCGCCATCGAAGTATCCGAACGCAGTAATAATTCCACGAAACTGACAAAGTGACATTAAAATCTACGTTTTATAGTTCCATAGGATTTATACTTCCCATCACGTTAATATCCGCCCCCGACGCGTCTGCGCGTTGTATTTGGGTCGGGCCGTGACTAGAATGTCCGAGTACCCACAATTCGGATAAGCCATTAAGCCAATTGCAAGTTAAAAGACAATCCAATGGTTCCCTCCGACCTCGCTATCATAAAAAAATCCGGCCAAGTGCAAGTCAACTCGCGCACGAAGTGTCACTTATCATCTATTCCTACAAATAAATAAAATTGGTGCGTCTGTATGTAATATTGAAATAACCGCTTCTTACTAAACGCACATCTGTCTTTCCGTCTGTCTGTTTGTACCCACTAATCTCTGAAATGGCTACGGATCTATTTTGACGGGGCTATCACTGGCAAACAGCTGATGTACCTAATAAGGAAAGGCTTAAGCTACTTCTATTTTAGAAATAATAATTAAACAAAAAAATGGGCACAGCTAGAAGCGTATGAAAAAGGCTACAAAAATAAATAAAAGTTTAAAAAAAACTATAAAATAATTTTAAGTTATGAAGAGTTCATGTTACAGGGGAAGAAAACCAAACATAAGTTTTTAACAAAATAATTTAATTCAGAGTAAACAGCGTGGAGTGTGTATCTCTACTGTGGTTCATAACTAACCTCTAATATATAGTTATATGGAATGATTATGATATTTTAAATAACAAGCAAGAAATGACCACCCCATTGTAATGGGAATGTAATGCAGGTTTGAATTTGGGTCGAGGAAAATATGGATTGAATACGGAAAAAGGATAAGAGAAGTGACTTTGGAAATGATACCTGATAGGAAAATAGGATAGATAGAATAGGAGCTGGTGAGTAATGGAAAAAAGTCAAGAATATAATGACGATGATTATAATGTATATCCTTATATTTCTTGTCCGTAGTCACGTTTTATTGTTTTAGTTATTGGCAATATCTTTTTGTCGATTATAATTTAGCAAATTGTACATGTTTTTTGTTACAAACCATAATCAATTTTGTTTACAATTTGCTTATTATATAGCAAAACAATTATGTTCATTACTGTTACATGGTGTTGGATTTTTCTTTCTTATAAATTTGATAAAATCAAACCACATTCTTAATTATTATGTATTACAAGTAACTACTGAGACAGTATTAAAAATCAATAGGATCTTTTTACCTGTTAATTTTGCTTACTTTTGGTATACTATATATGTTATATACATAACAACCTTCCTCTTGAATCACTATCTATTAAAAAAACATATCAAAATCCGTTGCTTAGTTTTAAAGATTTAGGCATACATGGGGACGAACAGAGAAACTGGCTTTGTTTTATCATATGTATTGAAGATGATATCGGAATTTTGACCTATACGAGTATTAATGAAATTTGATTAACTTGTCTATTATCCATTATATTTTATTATCTCGATTAACGTTCCAAGATAAGAAACAAATACCTCAGATACATTCATTTATATTTAAATTTTTGATATTTACCCACAGATAATACTATATAATATAAACTTATCAAAATTAGATAATAAATTTCCATAAATAATATAATAAGTGTATAATTTTTAAACTTGCCATGCCTAATGATATCTTCATATTATAACTTTTAATATCTAATAATAAATAAATCTTATTAAAGTACCTACGCCAATTAGCAATTAATTTGAATTCAATGAGCAATTTTTGAAAAAAACTTGCATAAATTTTATTAAAATATTTTGTCATCTAGGCTATGCTCAAAAATAATTAATAAAATAAATAAATACTATCACGCACATATCCCTAAAAGGGCAGTCAGAGGTACGTATACTCCTATGAATTTCCGTCGATATTAAGTGATGTTAAGGTTTGTACGATCTTTTCCTTCAGAGCTTTCAAACAATGTATTTAAGTTAGAAAAACTCATTGGTAAATGGAACCCGGACTACCGAAACAGAAGTCCGTATCGCGTAACAAAACTACCAAGGCTCACGCTCCAATCACCATGCTCAAATTGAAATATAATATTAATACAAAGAAAAGAATTTTGCGTATTGAATTTACTAAATATTGTTAATTTTTAATTTTATTTATTTATTCATAATTATAAAATGACATTACTTTGAAAGATACCTCATAAACTCTTTCGAGTTTTACCGGGAATCCCATTTTTACACATAAAAAAACTAACTACATTTAAGATAAATTACTTAAAATAATATGAATTTACTGAGACTAATTCCACAGATACAGTTTTCGAAGACTCAAAATTACACTTTTTCATAAATTTATCCAAAAGTGTACTTTGGCAATTTAAGTTGTAACGTTACTAATGACACAAATAAATATTAAAATCTGACATAAGTTTCGTAAGCTCCTGTACCGAGGACGACTCCGTGACGACCAACTTATTTCGAAACGACGCTAACAAATATCTTAACTCGGTATTTTCCTAGAGTCCTAAATTCTCAACCGTTAATAACTTATACAAAATGTTAGCAACAGATGTTGGTAAACGATTATCTAATGCGTTATGGAGTAAACATATATCTGCAATAGAGGATTTATAAAATTCATAAAAGTTAATTTAAAAGGGAATTCCATATCAGTAGAATTTACGTGCATAAATTGGTACCCGCAATTTTCTTGTACAAATCGATGTTGCGTTCGAAAACCGAGTTTATTTATTAAGATTGTGTACAGTTTCATATTTTTAATTATTCAATATTAATTCTCATTTTAATTAAACATATTTTCAGAGAATTCTCAATGCAATTTAAATTTAGAATAAAAAAATCCAAAACTTTGAGTCATAGTGAGTTTTAGAACGAAACGAAAAGTCATTAATTTTTGTAGTGCTTAGTTATTCTAACTATTTACGCTTTGATAAAAAAACCTCTTGGCCTCTGTTTTGACTTTGAATTGGAAAGACTACGATATACCAAATAAAATGAACCGTTGAGATATATATGTTATGAGTAAGTACTTTAGTAGGGTCTAGATGAATTTTTTTGAGATGTAAAACATGAGAAAATCCATGAAGCCTTGCAATAAGGATAAAAAAGATTGTCTTTAGAATAGAATTTTCACCCTTGATGTGTTTATCTACAATAATAAAAACAACACAACAACGTATAATTTATTTCAAAACTAGAAAACTAAATGGTGTTTAAATTTATTCCATTCATTAAATATAAGTACATCCTACTTCCAGTTTATTTACTAATGTTATTGTGTAATATAATTGTTAACTCAGAGCTAAGAAACTTGGATCTGGTCTTGTTTCGGAGGTAATTTTTTGTCTAGTAATTAAGATTTTAAATTAATTTTTGAATATATTAATTAATTTTAAATGAATTTGCATGGATATGACTTGCTTAAATTGGTCTCCATTTTAATTAATCTATTTGAAATCTTCTTGTGTGTTCTTCTGTGAAATTATACTATACCAATACAATATCTACACACAATTTTTATTGTTAAAGTATACAAAATTTATTGTATCTACACAAATAATAGTATTTCTTATATGTACTAAATGTTTATATTGAACTTTTATTGGGTATATTGAAATGCAAAAGTCGTTAATTAATAATTGACGAGCACTAAATGCTTAGTAAATCATTTCTTATAGGCTGTTTTGGTCTAGGCAGTAAGTACATATATCATTGCCTAATTAAAAAAAACAAAACCGCGGTATGCTTGCAAATTTCGTGCATTTTCTAACGAAGAATAACGATATGATTGGTTATCTTGTTTTCAAAGGAATTGATGTCCAAGCTGGAATAAAGATCCAGCTTAATACAGCATAATACAGCAGCTAGGGCAATAACAGCTAGGGTTTCAGGTGCATATTTTGCTGCTCGTTTATTGAATTATGGGGCTACATTATATAAAGTAATTTTAATCACAGACCGTGATATTAATGTTATACAAATTTTGTATTTTTTTATAATGCACGAAACAAATCACTGTATTTATGTTTCCCTATTTTTACTAAGGAAAACTAACAACAATTAAATTAATAAGTATTGGAAATAAGAATATTAGGGACTATATTGTTTAGAATATGAAAAAATATATTTATAATATTAGAAATTTTGCTTTAGAACTTTTGTACGAGCCAATGGTTTATTTTTTATAATTCTATACCAATTGAGGATCGAGTTAGCAGATACCAGTACAAACTAGTTCCATTCAGTTAAGTTCATTTTGAACTACGCATTATCTCAGATAGTTTTCGCCGAGGTGCGGCTTCGGCGAAGCGTTCTCATGCAACTTCCTACATTTTGTAACCTTTACTTTCGATATCGTCGTAACTTTCTTTGTGGTTAGAAATACTCCACAGATATTAATATTTTTTTAATATATATTTAAATATAAAAACTAGCAAAGGTTATACAGATGGTACCGTCAAAACTTTGTTATTTTTTAACTCCCGATAGAATAAGACCTATATGTTTGACCTGACCTTGTGTGTGTGTTTCTGTTTGTAACATTGTAGCTCTTAAACGAATGGACCGGTCGCAAAGCGGTTTTTTTATAAAAAGCTAAGGTGATTCTTTACTAAAATTAATGGAAGTCTGCCGATGCGTTGACAGACATCAGTTTAATGGTAAACTGTAGAAAAAATACTTTTGAACTTTTTTAGGAGGCTACGGCCTGATAATATATGAATAAGCAATATATATTATATATATTGGCATTTGGCTCTATGTCGAAGATTTTTGGTTGGTTACACAAATATCAAGGAAGTTATATAGATTATTTGTTCCAATTTCAGTTTCAATAAATTTTTTATTTACGATATTTATTTAATTACTACTTAACTGTACTTACAAAAACCTTGATAAGACCAATGGAGTTTTCTTAGTATGTTACTTTTACCGTATACACTTTCGTAATAAAATTCTTAGATTGTTGTAATTTGCTTAATATTTGGTAATTACACTATAATAGATACCTAATGTAAAAAACAAATGTGCAATACTAATGCGAATGGTTGTAGGTACCCCGGAAGACCTAGGTCGACATTCCACAACCGAATAGGCTAGATGTAATACAATTTTAATTTTTTTTCGCCGGGTATTCAATACAATCCGGTGGCAATTTTTTAGAATTATATAGAAGTGGCATATATAAAAACAGTATATTAGTCCATTTTAACAACGATATACGAAACTTTAATATGCGAGATTATAACGCGTTTTTAGTTTTATGAAAGAGGTTTGACGTTAACTGGAAAGAATACACAGAATATTCGTATTGGAGTAATAAAAATGTGTAGAAACATGCTTCAGCAAACCTTAAGTAGTGAAAAAGTTTTGGCGGTCTTGTGGTTAATCTATTCGATATATTGATCCAATAGCTTAATGGCCTCTGTGGTGTAACGGTACATGTGTCGCCTGTTAAGACCGTTAGCCACGTGGGGTCCCGGGTTCAATTCCCAGGT
>DVZL01005750.1:0-11839 GCA_018236625.1 Lasaia peninsularis
TGTGATATAGAAATTTTATAGTCTAATATTTATATCACAAAAGAGATTCAGAGAAGAGAAGAGGTCGGTTCTGGTAATTTATATTTTACTTGTAAATCAATTATGACAAAATACGATATGAAATTCAAAGTCATTTGTCTCAAAACTAGTTTCATGTGGATTGGACCATTTCTGCTTAACTGCGTCCAATTTTCATTCAAATTCCAGTTTTGCTGATAATATGTGCTCATCTTTATCACTTCGTACCTATGTTTCGGTTTGTCTCTGTATTGTTTTGTAAATATATGTCTGAGTTACACTTACGTAATTGATATATAGAAAAAAAATAAAAAATAAAGACAATATTTTTCTTTTATTTCTGTTTTCACTTTCCTATTTTAGCTACAACATATCTCTTGGCAGAGATAATCTCGCCTTTGGTACTATATTGTTATTTGTGTGTGTAACTGTTTAATATTACCTACGTGCAATAAAGTGCTAAATAAATAAATAAAAAATATTTTGACATTGAAAACAAGCTTATCAAAAAAAAAATAGAGGAGTGAGTTCAAATATTTTTTTATATTCCTTTATATTCTCAAAAACAAGGAAAAATATAAGTTTTAATTAGTCTTAACATATTTAAGATGATCATTTAGGTGAGTCGCTGTCCTGTAGCCAGGCTATTAGGCTTGATGTACAAGTCTACCAGCTGCCATTCTCAATAGGTAAGGCTGCAGACCCTCACGGGGTAAATTTGATACACAGGATTCTACTACCAGTGGTCTTGTTTGTAGTGACCCAGGTAACCTATTGTCACCTCTTCCTTGCTGCCTGGTAGGTAGATGGTATATTCTTAACATGGGATCTAGAACGACAACTGGCTATTTAAACTTGTTCATGTAAGTTTACCGTCCATCGTGGCAGAATTAGGCAAGGCGATTCAATATATATGTTAAAAATGGGTCGATGATTGCGTGCTTAATAGAATAAAATTAATACGTATGCGTCAAATACAAATGTCGGCAAAGAATTCCCAAATTTAGCGTTCTCATGACGGTAGTGTTGAGGGTGGGGGTGGAAACGGAACACGCACTGACCTGGATCTGAATTATTCATAAACCAACGCCACCTGCTGTTTACCGGTGGAAACTATTGGTAAATATGGTTTAAATTTTAATTAAAATATAGTATGGTTTAAATTTTAATTAAAATATAGTATTCAACTCTTCTTCGTTGCAGCCTTATCTTGTATTATATCAGATGATATCGGGTATCGCTACCTAATCTAGGAGATTTACTAGGATACTAGTTTTTACGCAAAGCAACTGTCATCTGAAGCAACCCAGAAGGGAAACTAGGCCCGAACCTAGATTAAGTCGCATTCCATAAATCTGGGTTTCTTGACGATGAGCACTCAGAAAATGTACATAAGTTATAAAAACTCATTGGTACATGGCGGAGTTCGAACTTGAACTACCCGAATGGAAGTCCGAAGCGCGTAACGGTTTTAATTTTGGTATTCAACTCATAGCTCAGTGATGACGAATAAATATATAATAAGTAACTAGCTTTTAGCCCGCAACTTCACCCACGTTAATTATCAAACCGTATTTTTTTCCGACTTATTATGCTTATTGCGTAAAAGCCTCATCGAAACTCGAAAACGGTCTCTTTTTTTTTTAGGAAGTTAGAGGAAGTTTATAAGGCGAAAAACATAAAAAATGAGAAAAATAACGTTCCGATACAAAATGTTCAAAAAATATTAGATATATCTTTCGTCTTATTAGAAATTAAAAAAAAACAATTGATTGTTAAATATTAACAGTAGTTCAAAATTTGCCTACTTCGAAATTGTAGTTGAAGACACATTTTTCTTACAGAACTTACCTCGTTTTGTTTAGTTGTACTGCTCTAACCGTCAGTATCTGTGGTCTGGATTTTAGACCGTATGTGCAAGACTTAATGGTTGTGGTGGTTGTATATAACTCAAAATGGTTAATAATACTAACTAAAATGTCTGGAATTTTTCTTAAAAAAAGAAAAAATGTATGATAAGTAAAGATTATTATGAAATTTAACTGTTTTGTAGAGAAATAGTAACTAAAGGAATGCAGCACATTGTAAAATGTATACTTCCGCTAACCCCTTGACAGCGTAGAGTCAGCGAGCAGCTGCCGCCCCCTACCGGCGATAAGTGCTTCTCATTACGTTACATAATTAGGGTCGTATTAGCGTATATTACTACTTGACGTGCACAGAGTTGATACTTACGTCTAGAGACTAACTTATGGTTAGATTTTGTTTTGGGAAATCAAACAAAAATAAACAACTCTTGACAAATAACAAATCTAACATTTAATAACCAAATTATATGTGACAATAGTAATATTTTTAAATACTTTACTAGATACGTACAAATATATTTATTACACAATTCCCTGTCCATATTGGGAATCGAACCAAAGCCTTCGGGATTGTCGGTGGATTTTAGTACACAATAACATCTAGACCACCCAGATATTGGTTTTTTCCATTTATTTTTTCCATTTTATATTTTTTATCTAGTTTTTATTTTTTTAATACAAAACAGATATGCAATGCGAAAGTGGATGGATATAAGTACCCGGGGAGACCTCGGTGGTTATTCCATCACCAAATAGCTCGCGTATTATCCGAGGATGGCGTCAAAAGTATCCGCAACCGGCGTGTATGTATAAGGAGATTGAATGTGGAGGAATGTGGAGGAAGCTATTCTTTCTGCCTACCACGCAAGGGAGCTGGCTTGAAGATATGTATGACTCATTGATTTTTTTATAGTATAAGACAGCGAACGGGCACACGGGTCTCCTGATTTTTTTTTATAGTATAGGACAGCGTACAGGCCAACGGGTCTCCTGATGGTAAGGGACAACCGTGGCCTATAGACACCATAGATGTTGTAGGTGCGTCGCTGCCCTGTGGTCGGGCTGTTAGATCTTATGTGCAAGTCTACCGACTACCCCTACCCTGCGGACCGAAAAGCGACAATGTCATTATAGCGCCAGGGATAGGTAAGGCAATTCGCTCGGGTAGAGATCCACTATCTCTACCCGAGCGAATTGCTGCACAGCAGTCTACCACCACCAGTAAGTAAGTAATAGTAAGTAATGGGGATACTTATAATTTCATACATATTATCACACCTATTTTATGTACCTGTACTATGTAAAGACATGGGCATAATGGTGCTCCTCCACCGATGCTGATCCCAATGAGGTTTTTCTCATCTTTTGACAGCACCACACTACCTGACGTCACTGTCATTCCCCTGAAATTAGTTTTTCGAAATATAAGATATTTTGTAGTTAGATACTTCGTCTATAAGCTTAGTTCTTAGATTCTCAACTCGCCGACTGGTCAGAAGGGATTGAAGATTAAAATCGGAAAATAAGAAATTGAAGAGAAACTCTAATAAGCTGTTTATGATATCGTACATCAAACCTATGGAGTTACTTCGTGGCTCTGTCTTCCCCGAAAATTATAACATGGGATTATTCAAACGACGTATCTTCTTCAAACGTTACGCATATGCGTAGGAAACGGTAATTTAGGGTACGTCCCACCAAATGTCTGGCTCGCTCGGTTGCCAGAAAAATATAAAAAAAATCATAAGAAAAATTTAGTAAAAAATTATGATGTATTACAATTGTTTATTGGCTTATCAAAACAGAGTTTATAAAATTGTGAATAGCATTAATGACAATTTTTTAAAGATTTATAAATGTAGATGTATGGCTACATTATATATTGTAGTATGTTTAAGCAAGGATTTTTTACTAGAAGTATCTATCACCAGCAATAATCGATTTCGAATAGTAACTCCATGGACAAAAGCTACTTTATTATTTGTTATTTAGAGTTTTGTTCTTTACGCCATGGTAGTACATAATGTTTGATTTTTCGAAGATGTGCACTAATTATTTGCACGGTATAAGAAAAATAATTTAATTTCATTGAATATTCAGAGAAAGACTTATCAAATATTCCAAAATTTGTTAAGAAATTTATATATGATGAGTATAATATTTTTCGAGCTTAATAATAAAAATTTAATTATTTGATACAATTTTACACGATGAGTATTCGATTATCTATTCGCTTTCGATAAGTGTTCGTGATAGAATACTTAACGCCCATTATTGCGATAACTAGAGCGTCAAATAGTGCATAAACCAGTAGCTATGTCGCCTGTGAAATATCGTTATAGCAATTAAACATCCACAAGGAACAAAAACGTGTAGCAAAGCGCGACTAGTTCTACTACTAGTAATTAGTTATTTGCAAAGTAATTACGAAGAAATAATTATGTTTACTGTTTTAGAAATATAGCAATACTTACAATTTATAGGTAACCCGTCAGAAAATGGCACAATATTAGAAGTATTTCAAATATATTTGAAGAAGAGCACGGCAATTTTAACAACTAAAAAACTCAATATTACAATTACTAAGTAGAGTACATTAAGATTTAACTTATATCATCAATTTGAATCCAACGTATCAAAATAATGTTACTGTCAATAATATTAAACTTATAAAAATGTAGCAATCCGTCCCTAAGATATGCCAATATTTTCTAGGGGTTTTAACAGTTTTCAATTTGAAACAAGCTTTCAGGATCTAATTCTAATTTCTACTCCAAGTCAAAGTCTTTCAATAAAGTTCATTTTAGAAAAGATATTGTTTATATTAATACACATTGTTATTTCTTTAGGTAGTGTCGTACTCTAACAGGCACTGATACATTTAACTAAAAAGGTATCGCTGATCGAAATGACTAATTTTCGAAACAATCCTTTATCGAGAGACACATGATACCTATGATAGCCCACACTCTACACGCTAGTCCAAACGCCTTACATTAGATTTTGATATTGTATGAGATATCTTTCTTTTCTCAAATCGTTGATTATGCATTTGGTGTCTTCTGTATCATCCAATGTAAACCTGTAAAACATACAAAACTTATTATTTATCTTAACTTTAACTATCCCTATATCCGGGAGTACGTAAATGAGGTACAATTTTATGTATGATTGTAGGGCGTGTTTAGGAAATTTGAACTCGTTTAAATATTGTTAATAATAACAATTAGAGTCTAAATATTTTTATGCGTCTTCTATTGTTTACTTATACGAAATAATATCAAAACCAATTTATTTGCAATTCAACTTAATTTTAAATTTTGCACAATTTTGTAATATGTAGAGATAATAGAAATATATACTTACTCGTCAATATCTTCGACATCTTCTTTTTTCGAAGAATCGCGAACGACCGTGGAACTTGTTAGTAAAATGTGAAATGTTTAATAAATATTTAATTTGAATAAATAGATCATTGCTTTATTTATATTCTATCTTACCTTTCGTCAATTGGCAACAATAGATTCGATTTAGATGTTTCCGAAATGGAAGCGCTAAACAAAACAAAATGAATAAAAATGTGTAAAACATAAATTATAAATCGCATTTCTAATTACAAAAATGAACAAAAACTATAAAAAATATAATAACAATTTAAAAACTTCTCTCTTTCAACTCTCACTATTTTTTGTAACGGTTTTAATATGCAATAGATAGCCCAGGATACTTTGTTTCAGCGTAATTTCATTTTGTTTGAGTTATTTACTTTATTTTAAATTTTTTTTTAGAGTTCGTACCCAAAGGGTAAGAATTATAACTAATACTCCGCTGCTTGTCTGTCTGTCCGTCTGTCGCAAGGCTATATCTCACAAACCGTGATAGCTAGACGGTTGAAATTTCCAAAGATATTTCTGTTGCCGCTACACACACAGATGTGTTGATAGTAAGGACTGGGATACTTTAAGCTTCTACAAAATGAGTAGTGTCTGCGTGTTCAAGGATCCAGGCTTAGGACGTGACGATATAAAACGCATAATCGCATGAGCTACATTACCTGTATTATGTAAAGTTCTGTTACATCATTGATATTCTCGTTATATGCATATAATCACACACATTGCAATCACAGTATATAAACTAGTAATTGCCAACAGTTACACTCATTCGGAAATATTTTATACGTTTTTGATTAATAGTCGATAATAATTAACATTATCAACAAAATTAACATTAGTGAGCTTAAAAGGTAAACAAGCAGACGGATTTCCTGATGGGACATCCACGTCACCTATAAACCCTAAAAGTGTTATAGCTGCGCTGTCAATCTCTCCCTCGACATGGATGCACGGTAAGAGGCGTTTACTATAATCTATGTTTTTGACTCTATCAGAAGCCTAAAATATACAAAACATACAATACTAGGACACGTTTCATCATAATTTTCTAAAATATCGATATCAACCAGTCAGCTTGTTAAATAGGCTAAAACTTTATAGAGAATAGTTTAGGAAGTGATAGTAGGGAGCTAAATGAGACACTCTCAATAACAGACCTCGCCTAGTGTGGAGTCCAAAGACATAAAAAGATAATAATATAAAATTTGAAAATGATAATAAATTTATTATTATTCTTTTTACTACCTGAGGATCCAATTATATTATTATATTTTGAAAAATTCCAACTCTAAAAATGGGTAATAAATGTCACACTATAGAACAAATTAGATTTTATAACAGTGAAAAAATATGTTTATAATTAGTCATCAATAGAAGAACGTGTTTGTTTTTATTTAAAATAAATATTTAATAATAATCTGAGAAAGAACTGAGAAAAATGTTAAGCACAATTATTTAAAAACAATCAAAAATATAGGTTATTTTAAGTAAATAATAACTAATATAATAAAAATGTAAATTACATTTTGTCTTCAAACATGTTAGGTCCTGGAGCTTTTAAACATTTTGTGTCAATAAAAGGAAAATATCACTTTGTTGCCACACATACTTGTGCCATAATTCAACAAAACAAACTGAAACATGGCATAGATAAAGTTAAAAGGAAGTCTCACTGATAACGATACATCTAATGTACAAATGAGTTTAACATACATTTTGTCCTCTTCAAAGAAGAAATCGTCGTCATATTCCTGCATCATTTTGAATAATAATACAATTTGAAATAAAAAGCTACAACTGAAGTAAGGTCTACGTTGACAAAATTATCGATTTTTCGAATTAACGTGGGAGCTGAGAGCTGCGCCGGTAAAACAGCTTTGTCATTCGGCCAATCACGATAAGGGAAAAAAGCGGGAAAAGCAGATGACGTTTGTTGTACTTGTTTTTATTTTGTAATTATTCTTCCCATTTAGGGAAAGGCAAGGAAACTTTGCCCATACAGTCTAGTCTTAGGTATTTTATTTTTTCAACAGTTATGGTATATCCATGGAAGATGAGGGTGATGAGATGATTCCATCACGGTGATGCGCTCTATTCCGCGTTCCCACCAAAACTCTGTAGGTTGGTACTTATTTATTTATGCCCAACAAGAGATAAAGATTATAATATAAACTACCTAAAATTGTTTGTTCAGGGTACTCCTTAAGGATACAATTATTTTACTTTTTACGTATTACGTTTCTTTGGCCAAAAAACACAACCTCCATTGGTTAAGGTTATTTTATGCTTTTATATTAGGTATCAAGAAAAAAAGCAGAAGCAATCTCTTATATCGTAATACGGTTAAATAAAATTTTGATTGAAATCGAACTTTTTGGTTACATCAAAAACACAAGCTAGTCGGTTTGATTAGAAATTTGAAGTTTTTCCTTTTTTTACTCGGCTGTAGGTATAACGGTATAATATACAGGGCGTCTCAAGGCTATGCCACATGGAGGGGAAGTACCTTAAATATTGCAGATAATGTTCTATCTGCAATATTTAATTAATTTTGTTGAAAAAAGAATTTATTTTAATTCAAAAAACAATTTAAACTATAGGTAACTATAGATTTTTAAATCATTACCTGCTTGGTACAACTGGAAATCGAACCCTCTACACAAGAAAAAAATTACCCATGAACTTTATACCGATCGAAAGGCCTCATAGTGAGAAATATTTTTGCTGAATAACATAGCATCAAAAAAAAGGAAGACCATGAATTTTAACTTCACTAAGTAGCCTTTCGGTCGGTATGATAAAGTTATAGGATATTTTTATTCTTGTGTAGCGGGTTCGATTTCCGGTTGTATTTGAGGTACTTCCCCTCCATGTGGAATAGCCGTGGGACGCCCTATATATCATGGTGATATTTGTTTTTCTGTAGGGATAACCATGTCTAAAAGAAAACATGTAAATTAGCTGTTTACATGCTATCTTTTAGATTAGTATAGGTATTACAACGGCAAAAAATCTATTCACAATTCGAGAAAACAAAAAAAGATACAATAGTTATTATATGACGTATACAAAATTTTATATTTAGAAACAATAAACCATTGTATGTTAATTTGATTTATGAATAAATAAGCAAATACATAATAAATAATTAAAAAATAAATAATTTCCAACAACTATCGTTACGTAAAAAACAAATATATAGGTACCATTTCATTATAAAATTATGGAACTGTACATAGGAGTAGTAAAATGTAATAGTAGTAATGTTACGTAATACGTGTGATATTATCTGTAATTATATATCATATTGCGACTAGCGACTGCAGTTGATGATGACTTTAAATCCGAGATTGGCGACGGGAACCGCCTACTGGTACTAAAGTCGAAAACTAAACGTCGAATTACAAGATTATTCTACTAGCGGACTGTGGGTTGTCATATTCTTACGCTATTAAAATTGTTTAAACATTTTTAAAAGTCAAAGAACATATTATTATAGTGAAATATGATGTTTTGATTTTTACGTTTAGCAAGGTTATTAGTTTATTTCTTTTCCGAAATAATTACTTACCTTTTCCGCTTTGCAAATGGATTTAACTAATTAATTAAAAATATAAACTGAAAAAAATTGCAATTATTTTTAAAGACACAAAGTAAAAAAGGTGGATTGCCTGATATACGCCATCTATATCAAAAATGTTGAAAGACTTTGTCAATCTGAGGTTTGGTGTTGAACCCTTCGGGTAAGACAGCAGTCTTAAGAAAACAATAATCAGCAGATTATTGTTTTCTCCCCGAAACAATATGCAAATATGACGACTGGAATGCTGGAGCGTTGACAATTAAACCCATAGACTTCAACAATACGAATTTCGCCCAGTCTATGATGATTGAGGTATCATACATAAAACAGGTAAAAGAATAAGTTTGTGTGGAAGTCAAAAATAATTAGATGTTAGTCATAATTTTTGTATATTTGTGCTCAATAAAGTATATTCATTCATTCACACAAGAATTTTAAAAATAATAATTTTAACATTACAGAATATGTGGATGATTTGGATTAATTCATATTAAAATTACAGCCATAACAACCCTCACTATAAACAGTCAAACTACAGTCGTGAGCTGAAATTCGAAATGTACAGGAATTTTTAAACGTCTACTTCATCCTCATAATCATCATCATCACTGTCATTTCAGTTAATTCTCATCATCATCATCAACAGATCATCATATGCTGGACTATATTTGCCCAGCATGTAACCTATGTTCCGAGGTACTTTTTATGTCGTTTATGTAAGGGGTTCCCACAGAACGGAATACATTTTAAGTCTTAACTTGGCTATACTGTCTGATTTTATGTTTATTTTAACATAATTTTCCGACTGTTTTAATTTTTTTTATTATAGAAACACTTCTAGGTTTTGAATATGACATGATATGGGTTGTAGCGTGGTTACGTCATCGCTACTCACGCGGACCGAGTCGCGGGCAACAGCTCCGTTCCGATCCGGTGTTAGATGATACGGCGGCAGAAGCACTGCTTGCTTAGTTTTCGTGAAATAATATATTTTCTATTTTATACGGTCATGATGTTGTAGGGCCCAAGATGCAAGCACACTAAGCGAAAGGGGCTTAGAATGGGCACTATCGTCTCGACGCGATCGTGTCGTTTTGCGCGATTTGAAATGTCAAACTCAAAAAGCCTAGAACAAATTTTGAGTTTGACATTTTAAATCGCGCAAAACGACGCGTAGCGTCGAGACGATAGTGCAAGTTCTAACTCCCTGTTCACTCTTCAGGTTATGGGTTTACTTGGTGTTAGATTGCCGAGCAGCAACTTGCACGGGTAGTGGTCCACTGCCTTACCTATTCCTGCCATCACAGTAACGTTGTTTAGCAAAGTAATCATACGTTCCAGAGGGGGTGTTACCAGGAGCTCTTCAATAATTTAAACAAATCTAACAACGTACCACTAACATCTACAGCACCTAGGCCACGATTGTAATAGTAAAACACAATCAGTAAAGCTTATTCTCTTGTGCCATAAAAATAAAGTCGCTGCAAAAATAGACGGTATAAAACATAATATGGAAATATTTAGAACTTGTTCGCTATCTAAACCTGATTGTAATGATTAAAAAATTAGTCAAGAGCAAATCACAACTGTATAGTGAGGGTTCCGTATTATAAAATTTTGAAAAAATCAAACAAGCGATGTTTTAATGTTATTGCTAATAAATATTCAATTTACTGATAGTCCAAAATAAGTAGTCTACGGACTACTTATTTTGGACGGTGCTAATGTAAACTTATTGATTGTATAACCCCCGGAACCAGAATACCTTTCGCCGAGGACTTTGACAGGCATTTGTGTGATGAACATAGATGTTTGTATTTCCGGGTCTGGGTGTTTATTAAATTTACCCTGGTATATATTATTTAAGTAATTCTATGTATTAGTATCGTTGTCTAACACCCATAACACAAGCATATAATTTGCTTACTTTGGGGTAGTAGTAGTAGTAGTAGAGTAGAGGAGAACTCTACTTCTCCTCTACTCTACTACTCCTCCAAAACGGCTTTTTGATGAAAGATTATATGTACACTTGGCAGGTTTGAGAAGCAAGGCTGGGTTGCTCAAAAGGATGATCTATCCAATTTTTTGTACATAATAATGAAGACAAGACAGCATTTGCCGGGTCAGCTAGTTTATTTTTATTTATATAGATCTATATGATTATTGCAGCTACGCACTAGTTTTGAAGTTATTGAGATAACTTTCATGCAATTTTTTTAATAAGACTACTCATTATTTGTAAAAACTTTTTGACACATACCTATATTCCATGAATAAATTATTTTATTTAATTTCATAAAAAATATTGTACTAAAACAACACTCCGTTACGACCCGGACCTGAGTGAAGAATGAATAAACACGCATTGGCATTTTTGATATTAGTATTTAAAAGTAAATAAATTTTATTAAGAGATTTATTTTTTAATTCTGTGACGTAACCCTAATAACGAGTCTTCGAAGCCAAGGTTAAAAATAAAATTTCCTGACGCTAATGAATAGATCAGTAATGAGTTCCGTATTGCAAATTAATGAAATATTCTTGTTTTTTGGCATGACGACGAACTTTGGCCATACAAAAATATTAAAATTTTTTGTAGGCTTTAATTTATCTTAGCTCGTAAGAGGCGAGCATAGGTTATCAAGGTCATTGCCAACAAGACCACTGGTGGTAGAGTGCTGTGCAACTACTCGCCCGGGTAGGGATCCGCCGCCTTACCTATTCCTACCGCCATAATGACAATATCGTGTTCTGGTGGGGAAGCCGGTAGACTTGTACACCAGGCCTAAGACCTTGGTCATAGGACAGTAAAGCACCTACAACATCTATGGTATTTGTCTCTTACCATCAGGAGAGCCGTGTGCCTATTCGCTTCCTTATTCCATAAAATAATAATAATAGTTACTTCAATTGTATTATTACTAGTAATAATGTGAGCTCCATCTGCCGCCCTCTGGTGGTAGTCTATGTTAATT
>DVZL01005751.1:0-11836 GCA_018236625.1 Lasaia peninsularis
GCGATTTCAGCGAAACGATTTTCTTGAAATTTTGTATATAGGGGGTTTCGGAGGCGATAAATCGATCTAGCTAGGTTTTATTTCCAGGTTTCCAAATTTTTTTTTGTATAGGAACATTCGTTATATATTTTGTCTTTGTTGTTATAACCGCAACAGAAGTACATCATCTGTGAAAATTTCAAATGTTTATCTACCACGGTTCATGAGATACAACCTGATGACAGACAAACAGACGGACAGCAGATTTTCAGTAGTAGTTAGTTTGAGTAATGTTATGTGCTGATATACTCGTATAATAAGAGCATATTTTTTTAAATATTGCCTTTGAATTTTTTGTAAGATAATGTATTAACATATCAAAATCGTTGAGTGGCAAAAGAGTCTCCGAAATCGGCGTGTTTAATAATAATATATATCGAAAATTCAACTACAAGGACAATAAAGATATTGCAAAAAATAATAAGAATTTTTTATGTATATGAAAAATATATATTAACAATTCAAATGAAAACTCGAAATGTAGGAGAAGAAACACAAATAATTTAAAGTTATTATACAAGTATTCATTAAATAACAGTAAAACAGCAATATATTTTACAATCTAATAAGATTTATCTCAGCGATTTAACGCGAGAAGGTGCTATATTACTCTGTAACTATACTCTCTTAAATATATATTCAAATTAAATGACCCTCCACAAAATATTCCGACTTTAATGATATTATCTTTTTAATGTTAGACGTAAAAACGTCATCAGCTTTGTAAATTATGCAGACACATCTTATTATCATTAAAATATTTTATAACTTTGATATTATTAACTGTATAAAAATGCTAAATATTGTACATTTTCTAATATTGTCGCATCATAAACGTATGGTAATATCCAATCGATGAGTCAAAGATCGCAGGTAATATTCAATATTTATTTATATTTCTGGTTATGTTTCCTGTTGTAGGCGACATATATTTGCCACACAAAAATTATGATTATTATATTATCCTTCGTAATGATTTATGTAATAATAAATAATTATTTAATTCAATTAAATTATTTTCAAGGGTATCTAATGTTATTGATGAAATAACAATTACACAATATTATGTGTAAATTAAATTTAAAATTATACGTTTTGATCATTTACTTACTAAAACTTTTTTAGGGATCCGTATTTTTATTTGTAAAAGAAGATGTGAAAACATAACAGTGATTGATTTATGCATATTGTTCATAGGTATTACATAAACGGATAACTAAAAGTTTTTTTTTTAATTAGAACATCTTTTTCTTATAAGTTTTAACACAAAAAGGAATTATATTATAGCAGCCTCTCAGTGTAAGTTTTGAAATGTAAATTCATGCGACGTCTTTTTGTCAGTAGCATCGAGAGCCCGAGTATAACAAGGTTCACAAATCTCAATAAAAGATTTTGAAATATTTCTCTTTAAATAGAATATCTATCAAATAAAATGCATTTCCATATTCGTGCCGTGTCTCTCGAATACATGTCTATATCAGGATTCTGGATCCTCTCTCTAGAGGCTTCGCACGAAGTCATCATTCATATACCGCGATATCATCATCGCTGCTCGTGGTTCAGCTTGTTAACAATAAAAACCTTATCCGTGCCTTCCACAAAATGTATCTCGGTAAAATGTCCTGAGCCCTCGTTCTACTCGCCTTATAACGCCATGAAGTGGCTGAGTAATGGTGAACATAGTTCATTTTGAGATAATGACTTTAACATACGAGATGTTTGTTCGGGAATTTGTTCTTGTTAAGTTTTGTTTCAGTTTAATGTGTTTTATATTATTTTTCTATAAATAATACCAACATATTAGTGCTTTTACATGTTTTTTTTTTGTGATATTAGAAGGCAAACAAGCAGACGGATTTCCTGATGGTAAGAAATACACGTTGCCTATAGACACCAAAGGTGGAAATGTTGCGTTGCTAACCTGCGTGAGTAAGTTTATCAGCTACCCTACCCTCCAAACCAGAACACAATAATGGCGAGCACTGACGCTATTTTAGCAAGAATAGGTAAAGCGGTGGTAACAATCCGTTCGAGTCGTTGCAAGAGTCTACCACCTAGTAGTGTTTTTAAGATTCCATAGCCGGAAGGTAAAAATGAAACCTTAGTACTCAAACTCCACTTCCCGTCTATCTGTTACCAGACATTCAGACTGTATCTCAAGAACCATGTTAGCTAAACAGATGAACTTTTCACTGATGATTAGTATTTACAACAGACATGATTTTTCCGTTTTTCTAGATACAGAACCGTACGTGCGCGAGTCTGATTCGCACTTGGCCGTCTTTTTTCTACTTTTATTAAAAATCTAATTACTTAAAATGAACATATTCTTTATTTTAAAGTTTCACTCGGTGGGCCTATTTATATAAATAAATATCCCCAGACAAATTACATAAATTGATCTAGCACCAAAATAAGTAAATTATATTATGCTTGCGCCACGGATGGTAGTCAATGATACGAATTCATAAAATTCATAAATAGATGCCGACAACGTTATTTTTGGTAGTTTTAGTTATGTTCGTATTCTCAATACCTAATTTTCTTTCTGTTGCTTTAATTGGAAGACAGTGCTATCGGTAACGTTGGTCGCCTTTTTACCGTCAAAAATTTGTCAACCAAAACGATATATATAACTATAGATAAAGCCCATATGAATAAATAATTCTTGACCTATTACAAATTATATTATACATATATCTTCATACCAAGTCCCTTGCGCGGTAGATAGAGAATTTGAGTGCCAAGTTTCACGATTCTTACATATTGGCCCTAGCTTTCTTTACATTAATTCTCTTTATACAAACAACGCCGCTTTTGGAGACTTTTGACACCACCCTTGGATGGCCCATGAGCAATTTGTTCTTAGATCGTCAATATAGATTTCCCCGGGACATCCAAAACCAAACCAGTTTAAATAAAATCTATACAAATAAATAAAATGTACGTTTGCAAGAGTATATATACAAAAATAGTATTTTCTAGAATGTTGGTCGGTCTGTCTATCTGTTTGTCTAATGTTCGCTAATCTCTAAAACGGTTGAGCCAACTTCCACTGGCAGGCTGCTGATTTAATAATGAGTAGCTCATGCTACTTTAATTTTAAATTTTTATTCAAGATCTACTCAAATAAATAAAATTGGAGTGGCTTTATGTAATAATAAAATAACCACTTTTGACTAAAAGCATGATATGTTTATTTACAATGTACAATAATATTTTTTAGAAATTTCGTCTATCTGTCTGTATATTTCTGCTAATCTCTAAAATGGCTGGACTTTTACTGGCAAGCAGCTGATGTAAAAAGGAGTAATTTAGCCTACTTTTATTTAGATTCAAACGCAGACGAAATCGCACATCTAGTAATTAATGATTCTGTAAATTATACAACGGTAAACTATTGACGATTACCGAGAATCTAGTTTCAAAAACAATAATTACATTGTACTGGTTTGTTGGTATTTGCAATAACTTAATTGATAGCTAATATTTGGTTATTTAAATGTTTATTCAACATTCCCATATATTATTATCACTAATTAGCGTCAGGTACGATAATTAACAAAGTATGGGTGTTTCCTGTCCAATTTTAATGTCAACCACGATTGTACGCGTAAAGAGTACGTGATGACCTTGCCTAATGATGTTGTTGAAGGTTTCTAAGCTTAAGAGAATTAACGGTATTATTTTTTAACAAATAAAATATGATACGGCAATGTTTTGCGTAAACCGGCAGGTTACTTGGGAAATGCCATAATACTTATAGGTAAAAGCGGCCGATCCAAGAATTACTGGTTGGATGTCGTTAAAAAAGACATGAGTTTCGATATAATTTCAATATAATATTTAAAAAAAAACCAGACTAAATATTGGAATAAATACCAGAATAAATAATACCAGAATAACCAAAATAAATGATGGGATTAAATGAAAAAATAACACGTTTGATGCTAACGTGAGAAATGTTAAATGTGTAACGCCTCTTGTTTAAATAAATAAATAAATATTACTAGACGTATTACACAAACTGATATTACCCCAAAGTAAGCAAATTATATTATGCTTGTATTATGGGTATTAGATAACGTTAGAATACATAGAAATAATCAAATAGATACAAAAATAAATTTAATAAACACCCAGATCCGTAAATACAAACATCGATGTTCGTCACACAAATACCTGTCCCCTTCGGGAATCAAACCCGAGCCTCGTGGTTAGTCGATTTTAGGCGTGTACGCTAACCAGTAACCACTCGACCAAAATATGTACTTACCGTTAAAAAATATTTTTATTTGTATTCCAAAACTACGGAAAAAAATCTAGAAAAATATTTCGTTTATCTTGAGGTATGTTACAGAGATAGTCTCAAACCGAAACATTTTTTTGGAAACTCTCACCTGTTGATTGTCATGAGAAAAGCTATGATTAATTTTGATCAGATTTTTAATCTATAAGCCCCATTCGTTATCTACTTTTCTAAATGTCAATATATCTTCAACTACACTAAAGTCACACATGTCAAGATTGCAGGTGAAGTCTCGGGTATAGATTAGTGTAATTCAAAATTTAACACGTAATTAAAAAATACTAGGACAGGATGTACCATAATTTCAATCCAAATTACCAACGTATTCTGACAAATGATTTCCTCTAATTAAAATAGTAATGCATTAAACGCTTTGATTAGCGGACAGGTAATGACAAAGTGATTAAATTTGGATGAAATAGAGTAAATTGGCAATCAATAGATGCCCTTAGGTCGTAATTAACGAGGACATTAGCAGTCGCATTATGCATGACGACGGACCTATGGCCGTATTATCTGAACACCACTCTGTCGTTTACATAAACACTGTGTTTGTGCTCGTTTTAATTCTAATCACACGTTGTGTGATTAATGTTGCGATTAATGATTAACAACATAAAATATCACTGACAGTTATTTTTTTTAGTTATTTTTTTTTCATTTCCGTAAGGATGAATTTAAATAAAATAATACAAATTTATAAAAATAAAAAAAACTCACGATACTCGGCTACTTTTATTATTAATACCAGAGAGCAATTTCTACGTGAGTGTTGCAAATATTGGGATCTACGAATGTTTTAATATACGGAAAGTATGTCTTCTGCTGGTAACAAAAAGGCTGATATTTTATATAAATTGTAGCTAAAATAATTTCGATCAAGTCAGCAAGCAAACAAAAAACCAATTAGCAATCGGTACGTTAATTTGGACCTACACTGCTACAAATAGAGATACAGACACGTCAAACTTATAACCCCCCTCTTTTTATGTGAGGTTAACTAGGTCATTACCAACATGACCAACGGCGGAAGAGTGCTGCGCAGGAACTCCCCCAGGACGGAATCAACCAAAGATAGTAACGCACCTATAATATCCATGGTAACTATTGTATTATTTTACCATCAGGAGACACGTGTGCTTGTTTGCCGTAGATAGATGCTCAAACATAAAATACTAGCGACCCGCTCCGGCTTCGCACGGATGTACTATACATGTTATATACATAAAATCTATTAAAAAAACCGCATTAAAACCCGTCGCTTAGTTTTAAAGATTTAAACATAAATAGGGGCAGACAAAAAAGTGACTTTGTTTTATAATATATAATGATTTAAATAATAAAAATCAAATCAATCAAGTATCAATTTAAACATATCATTTTTTTGTGGACCAAAGATGTTATCGGCAAAGTATGATTGGCGTGTACACGGTCAAATGATAGTTGTTAATAAGTCTCAATAGCGTGTACTCGCATTGTCTGTTTTTGCTCGAACATAATCAGTGTTAGCTTTTGATAGTCATTCTTAAACATAATGTAACTATAAATAAACAAATTAGATTTAATATCCGTTTCCGTCTATCTATTAGTCACAAAAACGTTTATGACGTTAATGGTTGGTATTTGTATATAAAAAAAGTAATAATAATGATAAATAAAAAATATTAATCGCATCTGTGGTGTAACGGTGCGACTGTCGCCTGTTAAGACCGTTAGCCGTGTAGGGTCCCAGGTTCAATTCCAAGGCCGGGCAACTCTTCTTAAATGATTTTTAGACTATTGTGAGTAAGCATTGTATTGCCTGGGATTCGAATGTGCCCAATGTGGCGATAGATTTGGCACTTATCACATCAGGGCCCTAGTACATTAGCTAATTGTGGGTATTCTAGTTTGTTTTTAATAATAAATTTATATATATATTTAATAATAAATATCTCTAGAATAATTACACAAATGAATCTAACTTCAAAGTAAGCAAAATATAGCATATATTTTGCTTACTTTGAAGTTAGACTGTTAGGGGTGTTAGACAACAATATTTAAATAAATAGATACCAGTATAAATCCTTGTCCCCGACGGAAATAGAACCCGAGGTTGGTGGCGTTTGGTGTCTGCGCTAATCCCCCGCCAAGGAAGTGTTCAATGATTGATTAATGTATTAACATATAGGACAAATCCTTAGGGCTATTATAAAAGTTTTCTACCTTACGTATATTTTCTGAGTGTTTTTACTATGAATGATAACATCGTGAGGATACTGAATCTCCTTTTTTTGTGTGTCTAGTACCTACTCGATATTTATCGGCAGATCATTAAGTATTTAAAAAAAATATGATACGACATTTATTTATCAGCTGTTATCACACAGCTCTTGTTAAGGTAAGAAAAAGGGAGAACAGGAGAAACATGGCCTACAAAAACTTTAGATGGAGCTAATATAAACTAGGAATGAGTAAGGCGTTGGATTGAAATGAAATGAAATTTATTTATTTGCCAAATATATTATGTATTAAAATGTGTGTCTTTTGATTACTACCCGGGTGAGTGCTGCACAACACTCTACCACTAGTGGTAGTGACCCAGTGGTAGGGAGGCAGATGGTCTGTTCTACACAGGGGACCCGGACCAAGACGAATAGCAAAAACAAGAAAAAAAAATTAAAAATCTTTTTTTCCAAAAAAACCTCCAAAAATAAATTAATATTACATTAAAATATTGACGTAAAAATACTACACTTCTGTATTTTTTGCATTTATAAATATTTTAATTCTACAATTAAATAATCGCATAGCTAACATTTTAACTGGCGAGTCTATAAAAATAATAACAAAAGGCATTTTACTACCTTTCGTTATCTCTAAGTATTATTTATAACTCATTACCATAGATTAATGAAGTTCTATTATGTTTTCGTATTATTCTTTTTATCCTTAAAATCTAATAAAATAACTAAAATTGTAAAAGACAAAATAAAATTGTTGGTTGTTTTTTTCCCGGCACCTGACCGAGCCTAGTCAATCTCCTGAGACGCGTACAATTATTTTAATCTTATTAGAATCACCGTGCCATTGTTGTAAGAAACATATAGATACGATTTTTATTATGAATTCTTATAAGTTGTAGAGTAAAAAAATATTAAGCGTAGCAAGTAAATAACTAACACACATAACACATACTCATATCTTCATGCCAGGTCCTTTGCAGGGTAGGCGGAGAGTATCGAGTGTTAAGTGTCACGATCCATACATACTTGCCTAGCTTCCTCCACATTCATTACTCTCTTGATGCAGACACGCCTACACTACATTACTAAAGATTTGACTTCTAATACATTTACAAATATTGTATATAAATAATTAAGTTTTTAGTCTTAGAGCTATTATTTGTAAATATACTTAAAACAATCTTAAATTTAATATTTTGAACGTTAAATATGTATAGATATATTTTTTTAAATCATTAACTTTTTTCTTACTTTAAATTACAATGAAAACAATTTACATAAAACAATTTACATAACAAAATATATGTTTAATTTTATGAGCTACAGGAACGCTTTTGAGATTAATATATTTTATCTCTATTTTTTTATAACAACTGGAACAATTAAAAAATTCAATAATAAATTTAAGAAAAATTTTACAAAAACAACTTGTAATAATAAATGAACTCGAATAAATTTCTTACAACTACAAAAGTTCAGAGAAAGGACAGACATATCCATATTATTCCAACAACAAACCGGTCAGACGGCACAGTACATATTATTCAGACACGTCGCTCGTTAGACAAACATGAAGAGATTCCGCCTGATATCTCGGAACAGGCGTGGGTGCCTGGCTCTGAAAAAACTAATGCATACGCAAGACAGCTTACAAAGGATGTGACCAATGCAACACACAGACCTCAAGACAAATTGGAGGTCAGATGGGATTAAAGATTTGTTTTGCTGAGAATAACATGGAACAGTTCTAGATGTAAAGCAATATTTTGCTGGATACAAGAGAAACTTAATTGCGATGTGTTATTTTAAAGAACGGTTCTGTATAGAACATTGCGAATGTTTTAGCAAGAGAGACAGTAAAGAAAAAATCGTGACAAATTTATCATTCGTGTAAATTTTACTAGTGATGTCTATACAAAAAAAAAACAATAAATAAAAAAATAACGGCCAAGCGCGAGTTGGACATGAAGGATTTCGTATCATTATCTATAAAAACGGCAAAAAAAATATGTTTGTTGAATGGGAGCCCCGTTTAAATAGTAACTTTATTTGGTTTATATTATGATGTTGTAAAGGCAACCGATATTCATTGTCTGTGAAAATTTCAACTTTTCTGGATGATTTACGAGATACATCCTGGTGACAGACATACAGACAGACAGTGAAATCTTAGTAATAAGGTCCCATTTTTACTTTAGAGTAGGTATTGAATCCTAAAAATTAGGATACATTATCAGTTTACAGGATAATCGTTGTCAAATAACTTGATTATAATTATTTATATGTCATTCTTAAATATTTGCAGCAAGATGTTTTTCGTACAGTTGTGACTTATGTAGTTCAACCTCCAAAGAAATTGGTGATCAGATAGCTTAACAAATTTGTCTCGCTGAGAAAACATGGAACAACTCTGGATGTAAAGCCATATTTTGCTGGAAACAAGAGGGACTTAATTGCAACATGTTATTTCAGAGAACTGTCATTTTGCGACATGTTTAGTGGAATTTTCGAATATATTAACTTGGAAATGAGAAAAGTCTAAGAAAAGATAATTACATATTTAGAAATACTTGCCAACAAAAAAATTAATGAACAAAATTTATTAATAGTATAATATTAATAATATTTTAATCATTGTCAATATTAATAACGATGATGTGGAATTGTTAAATAAAGTAAAATAATAAAAATCAGTCAAGTGCGAGTCGGACTCAAGCACGAAGAGTTCCGTACCCAATATCTATGAAAATTACAAAAAAGCATATTTGCTGTATATGAACACCCTTTATTTATTAAGTTTATTCTGTTTTTAGTGTTTGTTGTTATAGCAACAAACATTAAAAACTTCAACAACATGGCAACAAAAATATATCATTTGTGAAAATTTCAAATGCCTTTATATAAACAGACAGTCAGCGGATTCTCAGTAATAGGGCTTCATATTTATCCTTTACGCTAAGTAGTTAATTTCATTAAGTAGAAATATTTACATCATGAAGGATGAATTCGTTATATAGATCTCAAATGAGATGTAATGTTCAGCTCAAGTAATCCATGGACCAAAATCTTTCTCATTCCCTCATAAAACACGAGTATCGATACAACAAAGGTTAAGAAGGTATCGGAGGGGTAAGGATGATCTTATTATCGACTGCTTTCACAGACTCCTTATAATAATATTACCAAAGTTATTCAAAGGCTTTTTGGTCGTTACTTAAGTTAATGCTTCTTGTCCTTAGAGAAAATTTACTTTGGCTTGTTAGGTAATTGTTTATATTTATTTATTCAGTATCTTGGCTACTTGGGTATGTTGATCCAAATAATTTGCCTCTGGGACTATCCTGAGTAACAACATTTTGATTAAATATACTCTCTCTGGGCTTTTGAGCTGTAGATTGTTTCGTTTAGAATTTTAGACAATTTAAAGCTTGTTTTAGGGTTTCATACCCAAAGGGTAAAAAATAGAACCCTATTACTAATACTCCGCTGTCCATCTGTCTGTCACCAGGGTGTATCTCGTGAACCGTGATAGCTAAACAGTTGAAAATTTCACACAGATAATGTATTTCTATGACCGCTATAACAACAAATAAAAAAACTGAATAAAAAAAATATATAATAGATGCCTCATACAACAAACGTGTTTTTTTGCCATTTTTATAGATAATGATGATAGTTAGGCAGTTTAAAACTGCACAGAAGATGTATTTATGTTGTCGCTGTAACAAATACTCAATGCAAATTAAAATAAACATACACATAAAGGGTGATCCAATATAACAAACGAATAATTCGTGCGTGAGTGCGACTTGCACTTGACGGATTTTTTCTAATTCTACTCTCTTTCGTCTTAGCTTTATCTCGTATTATATCAGATGATATCGAGGTCAGCTACCTAATCTAGGGCTTTGACTAGGGCACCAGTTTTTACGCAAAGTGACATCCATCTGCAATCTGCAACCCAAAAGGGAAACTAAGCCCAAACCCAGATTAGGTCGAATTCAATGAATCCGGGTTTCCTCAACATACTTTAAATATTTATTTAGTCTTTTTTTGGCATTTGTCCTTATGGTGGCAACAGAAATACATCCTTTATACAAATTTCAACTTTCTAGCTTAATAGCTAGAAAGGTTATTAGCGCATTTGGTTTGCAAGATGGTTGTATCTTGCAAACCGATTACGCTAATTAACTGGTGACAGAGAAACTGACGGACAACGAAGTCTTAGTAATAGAGATCCATTTTTACCCTTCAGGTACGGAACCCAAAAAGTATATATTAATCTTATTCAGTATTATCATTTAGTCACTTTAATAAAAAAATCTTCCGGTTTCAATTTTGAAAACAAATTTGACAAATCTTCGCCGTTTCTCGTTAAAAACAAAAGCAGTTACTTTTGTAACCTATGAATATAATTCTCAAGCTTTCACTTTCTGCATACTTTATTGTAAAAATATACAAAATACGGTTTGCATGAAAACAATTCATTTTTATCATCGTTTGATAGTGATCGATAGCAAAATAGGAGAGAGTTCAAAGAAATTGCGCTAAACAAGCTTGTTAACTTTCTTTTGCTTGATGTAATGTGCTATGCATGATGTGCCTTTTATGAGAATTGTATAGCGCCAAAATGCTTATAAGGTGGGTATTTTAGTCAAGATATTGCTATAATATGTATGTAGGAAACAAGCATAGGTGAACTACCTACAAGACCACTGGCGGTAAAAACTAGCCAGCGCCTTGGCCGGGTAGGGATCCACCACCGATTCCTGCCGTCATAATGACATTGTCGTTTTCCAGTATGTAAGATAAGGTAGCCGGTAGACTTGCACATTAGGCCTAAAATGCCGGCAACAGGAGAGGACCTACAACATCTATGGTGTCCATAGGCCACGGTTGTCTTTTACTATCAGGAGATCCCTGAGGTTGTTCGTTGCTTTATTATCATATATATAGGTATATTAAAAAAAATATTATAAGATTCGAGAAATCATTTAGTACTAAGCATCATACATAACAATTACATAATGGAAGATGGCTTTTTGAAAGCATACCACTTCGCCACTATAAAAATCGTGATCGAATATTAAATTTTGGTTGGTAGTAGTACCATTATACAGGTTAGTAATAATTATTTCAATTCAGGGATACGATTAAATAGAAAAACTAATTCAATTTATTTTACAATATGTTGAAAAAGGTATATCTAACTTAGAAGCGATAATAGAAGAAGATTGTCTAGTGCTAATTTATATATTTTAAG
>DVZL01005752.1:0-11834 GCA_018236625.1 Lasaia peninsularis
GTACATGTCCACACTTTGAATTAAAGTGACTTAACTCAAAATGTATATAATACTCGATTAAAAAAAAACAAAAACTAATTCCGAATTAGTTAATTTTATTTTTGTTTGATTATGGATTTCCGCAAAGTAACTCTATTAATTATACTCGATTTCACCATTTCACTATAAATATACACTTACATTGTAATCGGATACTCAAAAAGCTAATTCATACATTTGATTAAAACCAATTGTTTGCGAAACTCGAAAGAGATATATCAAGATATCGTATTCAATACTATAATTTTAAAAACTATCTTGCTCATCTATCACAAATTGCATTTTTTGAATTCGGTCAGTTTAATTCTAAGCGTGCAATGTGTTTTTTTTATTTAAAATAGAAATATATTAAAAAAAAGTTTAGTCAAAACTGGTTTTAACATTTTCCTATTCCTTATTTCCTTTCAAAGTGTAATCACATTCAAATATGTCTGTCTGTAGGACGCACAATATCATATCAATATGCCTTTAACGCCTACTACGTGAATACAAGAGATTGAGTAATACTTAATGCCATTGTGTAGAGTTAGATACAGTCCAAGAGTTCTCAAACAGGAATATTTTCTTCCCAGAACGTCACGGACAGGAGACTATTTTTGTAAAGATAAGCCCCACTGTCCGTATTTTTTTTTTCTTATTGCTCGGCTTCATTTTGATTCGGTAAATTTTAAAATTAATTAGACTCGTCATAAGGGCTGTTTTAATTATCGATACGATACATATTTGGCTCTGATTGCGAAAAATTACAACTCATCGTATTTTAATTTAAGTACTTAAAAAAATCCACGCAGTAGACTTCAATTCCATTGTTTTGTTGTCAAAACAATTTTTTAATTCTCTTTTTTTATTATTGTTTCTAATTAAAGTTATATGAAACCACTTCAAAATTATTTTCTATCTTACAAGATCAAAATCTATTTGGAATTCATTAAGTAATTGTATAAGAAATATACAAAAAGGCAAACAGTTTAATTAAGAAACTCCTCATTTTAAAATCATTATAATATTATATTTATTATAATATAATTCGAGTGATGTGTATGTATGATGTAAAGAAAGAGTGCCTGTGGATCTGACTGCTGATAGTAAATGGAGAAAACATGCTACGCCGACACCAAATAATAGGAAAAGGTTTTAAAGAACGATGATGAATTAGAGTAAAATTAAATATTTGTTGGAAATCGTTTAATTGTTATGGTATTATTTATTCATTTTTAATTATCATGGGGTCGCATGAATAGTTTGGGAACCTCTGACACAGTCTATACCTTAACATACATAAACATAATCGACCGCGACACTCTCTAATCGCAGCCTCAAGGTATTATTGCAAAATTCATTTACAATGTATACCCACACCGCCAATCAAGCGAAACATGCTACTTGTGATTATGAGCAATGATTTATATGCAATATAGGTGATTAAAAAGATTGCTATTTATCATCTAAGTAAAAAATGAGCACTTTTTTGGTGGGGCCTTAATGTTAATATTTTTTTTATTTAAATTTGTTGTGCTGTTTGTAATCAGGCATTTAGGGTTGAAAAGATTTTTTTAAACTTTTTATTACGAAATACGAAGTATTTTTTTTAATAAAGTATTAGAAATTTAATGTTAGTTTAATGTTAACATCAATATAAATATATAATAAACTTACTAATGTTATATAAAGCTTAAGCTCCACAACTATTGATTTTTCCTACGACACTTTGTATTTTCATATTTTACTTAGCTAAGAAAAACAAACAGAGAGATTCTTTAATCTGAAGCTTTTTACGTTTTCCCACAAAATTGGAACACGACAATAATTTTGCATAGTTTAGCTATACTAGATTACTAAAAATAGTATTATGTTTTTTTATGAGATAAGACAGCGCACGGGTCTCCCGATGGTAAGAGACAACCGTGGCCTATAGACACCATAGATGTCGGAGGTGCGCAGCTGCCCTGTGGTCAGGCTGTTAGACCTTATGTGCAAGTCTATCGGCTACCCTATCCTCTGGACCGGAACACGACAATGTCATTATGGTGGCAGGAATAGGTAAGGCCGAGGTACCCGGGTGAGTTGCTGCACAGCGCTCTACCACCAGTGGTCATGTTGTTAGTGGCCCAGTTATCCTAAGTTTATAGCATAAAAATTTCTTATTTAATTTTAATTTAATAAGGCGTTGAAGCACTCAAGCTTTGGAAGTTAAAACAAATAATCTCACGTATGAAATAGACGGTAGCCACAGCGGGGTTATACGTGACGGCCATTCCTAGTACGTGCGTTGCTCGGTATTCTTATTTTCTCTAAATATCATCGTTTGATTTTCATTACTCACTATCTAATATCAAAACAATATTGTATTATGGCTTTAGCGAAATAAAAGTGCAAAATCGACATTTCATCATAAAACTGCTCATCTGACTTCAATTATTTCGATTTCGTTATCAGTATTACAATAACCGGCTTCAATTTCATAAAATTGTCTAGGTAGGTAGATATTGTTTTTGGAGAGAACACTATGTTACAAAATAAGAATTACAATATGTTTGAAATTAATGAAGTAATTGCGTAAAAAACATACAAACAAAGCATTGAGAACCTTTTTTGAAGGCTATTGAATATAAAAGGATCTCTACTTATCTCGTAAATAATCCTTTTATTTGCACAAAATCATTAGATTCGTCTCGCCTAATGCAAACTTAGTCTATATTACATAATAAGCTTAATAAAGCAAAATTCACTGCCTGCGAATGAGTTCCCAAAGTAATATAACCTGGTTATCTGCAAGGCCACGAATAGACTGTTTCTAGGCTATGTTCAATTTTCGGCTGCATCGTCACTTCAAGTGGGATGGCGGACGAATAGTCGCCTATTCTAAATTTAAAAAACATATTTACATTAGAATACCTTAACTGAACCTAAACAAACATCAAACTTAAGGTCTTAAATTGTCAACGAATAAGTACAAGTTACAAAAATGCGTGTCCAAAGGATTTTCCACCACCGAATTATCGAGATAACACGTAACGAAGATCATCTCAAATCCTATTCAGATTCGGGCTGAAAGTACTAAAACAAAACTTAATATTCCGCGAACGTTACTTTGTAAGGCCATTGTCGGAATAATAAATACAATGTCATTTTAAGAAACCGCGATATCACCTCACCGCTTTCTACCTCTAACCGAATACTAAGTACTACTTAAATAAATGTTTTTTTCTATTGCCGTGATTTCTACTACTTGTATTTACAATATATGATATCAAAACTATCTAGGCAATAACATGAGGCCAATTTTATAAACGTATATAACAACTTTTGATAGGAAATATTAGAAAAGTACGCTATTAGGACTATTTAAAAGTTATTAGGTAGATTAGGTTATAAAGTAGCCTATATGATTATCTAGATCTCCATATATAATAATTGCATCATGAAAGAAAAGTAAACAAATAAATAAACACACTTTCACGTTTAGGTTACTGGAACGAACTTGCCGCCATTTTAAATTCAATATGACTCAACAAAATGGCGGTTGTGTCACATATGATATAAAATAATTTTATAAGAATGTGGCTTTTAGCTTTATCAATAACTTCTGATTCCTTATCAAACAGTAATGGAGCAAAAATAACCTTTTTCCGTGTTGTTCACAAGATACTAGCATCTACGGAAAATCGCCGAAATAAGTTTCAAATGGCATGAGGCGCGGTGATGTGTTACTTCTTACATAATGGATTACCGCACCCGTTGTGATTATTCATAAAAATCTGTCACATACTATTATACATACACGTCTTCACACTAGGTTCCTTTCGATGTACGCAGAGTAGAGTGCCATACACTTGCCTAACATCCTCCGTATTAATCTCATCTTTCATTTTTTTCATATGACCGAAAGATCTCAGCATGCCCTTTCTCATTTTTACATCGATTCCTTCTAGGTTAGGACAAAATTTGAATAGACGAATCCTGGTTTCCTCACCTTTCCTCAAGTTTCCTTCTCAGTAAGAGCACTCAAAATACGTACATAATTAAAAAAACTCATTGAAACTGGCGGGGTTTGAACTTGAATACCGGAATGCAAGTCCGCAACGCTACTAGCCGAAAATTATAAAAGGAACTTACCTAAATTAAAGTTCATTTATCCTTTAATCATAAGAGATTTACGAAATAATATTTACATAAATAAATGTTTAATATTTACTCATATATATTACAACATCCGCGTTTAATATTAGTTTCTCTAATATTTGTTTCGTCGATTTAAATATCCAGTTCCACAATATTACACAATTTTAACTAATGAAGGTTTAATGTATTAGAAATTAGGTTAATTTGCGGAATTTCATAAATGATCTTTTGATTATGTATTTTAAACACTTTTTATATAATAAACCAGCTACTGCGAACGGTTTGAAGCGCATTTAACACTAAATTAAAAAATATACTTATATACTTTTCTTAAAATGTTGCAATCCTTACTGAGTAAGCATTATAAGCCCAGGATTGGAATAGGCCTGAAGTGGCGATAGGCTTGCCTCCTATCACATCATGGGACCTAGTATCTTGACTAATCGTGAGTGTTCTAGTAGATTACGAGTCGTGGATATACTAGCACACCTCTGTCTATTCTTACGGGGATAATAAGCGTGAAGGTACTTTTTTAAATATATACATCGTTACGCCCATACCTTCTAAACGGTAGGCAGAGGCATCGTTATGTTTTTCCAGATAAACTGGAAGTTGTCGTATAAGAAAACCGAAGCCGAGACCTCGTCTGTCAAATTTGGACACCGAAACTATTCGATAATAAAGGCGGTTACAAAATAATGTTATATATCTCTTACTTAGAAAAAGTCATTGGTACATGGTAGGGTTCGAACTTGGACTACCCGAACGGGATTCTGAAGCGCGTACCGCTAGAATTAAATATTTTTACGCAATAGACAATGTTTAATTTATTTTATTATAATTGTTTCAGGTACGAAGCTGGAGACAATAATTGCCCAAGTGAAATAAGATTATCTTACTCCAGGAAATTGTATTAAGGTATTATTATATGTTATTTCTACTGTAAAACTGCCTAAATAAAATTAGAGTCATATGTTATGTACACATTGCAGTATATTTTCCGCCTTTTATATATAACGTTACGTAAAAGCAAAAACAATTTTTAAAAATAATTTATTTAATTACTTACATACGCTTAAAATAATAAAACTAACTTCTCCTTTTAAACCTTTACTATCAGGTAAATTTATTAGGTACGTAACTACGCAATTTTACTATTTTAAAAGCTTGTCGGGTAATTTGTTTGTGTAAATAAACTATATTTTTGAAACTAACAACACGATCTACTTATGACAATAGATACACGTTTCACGTCACGTTTTTATTCAATTCTCTTTTTTTATAAATTTCTAAAATAAAAGTAGCCTAAGCTGTTCCTTATTACATCAGCTGTTCGCCAGTGAAAGTCCCGTCAGAATCGGCTGCTACAAACAAACAGACAAAAATTGTAAAAAAAATATTTTTTTGGTAAGTAGGTAAACATCATAAACCTATCTTGTAAACATACAAATGCATTTAGTAAAAAGCGGTTATTTTAATATTACATACAGACACACCAATTTTATTTATTTGTATAGATAAGCTGCAACTTTGCTAAGTTTCATTCAAGGCGATTAAATTGGAGTTCATTCCGAACATACGTAGGAAAATATAAAACTTGCAAATTAAACATTATTATAATAAGATAAATCATATGATTAAATTATATTTCTTATATAAATGAGAACAAAATCAAACTACGTGAGAAATATTGAGTTAATGAACAAAACAATAATGAACTGCTGACAACAGAATATTTTAAGATAATATATCGTCAGCGGAAGACTCGCAAGGTTAGAGATTATCGCATTATGTTTTTATGTAAGTGTTGCTTAATATGCAAAAATATATTTTGTAGATGTACAGTTTGATGGTTCAATAAAAGACAATTAATTAACATTTCCTTTATATGTCAATACGTGAAGCAAAAACTTTACATCCCTTTTTACGAACATTTCGCAGATGGAGGAGTATGAAATTTGGCGCACGTGTAAATGAACGCTTATATTTTTCAATAATAATGCTTATCAAGACCATTAATCAATAAATAAAACATTACACACACTACCATTCATTTGACACACACAAATACAAATATTTTTTGTTGTCAAATTGTTTGTGTTGTTTATCATATTTTAATGTTTTTTAAGGTTTTATATTTCCGATTATAACGGTAATATTTAGCAAAAGATGAAAAAGTTTTTTTATAAAAAAATGCTTAAAATCGTTTCTTAAAATACCGTAAAGTAACGTATAATTTAAATTTATTATGGTCAACTTTCGACCACCGGGTGACTACTAGTGTATTTACATATAAGATCTATACAAATTTTATTAATATAGACAGAAAAGTCGCGTCTATGTGGAGCAAAGTCGGTGTCTGACTGTGACGTACAAGGTTTCGATTTCGGTTCTCGGGTAGGGCAACTTTTTCTTATGAGTTTTTTTTCAGTTTTTGTGTAAAACATGTCTGGAATGAATTTGTGTCCGATATAGCACCTGTCACATCATGCGATTTTTTATCGTTGGTTAATCATGAGTGCACAAGTATATACCAAACTATTATAATCCAATATAATAATATTGAATTAAAATAGGTTTTTAAGGTAAAAACATGTTAAAATAATACTAAGTAAGCAGATTACATGTTTCTGATATGAGCTGGTCATTAACATTAACCGAGGGTGGTGTCAAGAGTCCGACATTGGTGTGTTTTTGTGAAGAGCGTAACGAATGTGGAGGAAGCTGGGCAAATATGTAGTAACACTTGGTAATCGATACTCTCTACCTACACTGCGTGGGACTTGACGTGAAGGTAGGTATGTGTTTATTAATGCTGGTCAGAAATAATAAAACTTAATACCCAGAACACATAATATGTTAACATAAAACTATGTTTAATTACTTAAAATGTGTTCTTATAGCAAAATTTCCTTTAGTTGGTTGTTTTTGAATTAAAGTATGATCGTAAAAATGTTTTAAATACGAGAGAAAAATAAAAAGCTCGTCAAGTGCGAGCCAAACTCGCATGCTAAGGGTTCCGTGCCAATATATTTTATTTTATTTTAAATTTAATAGGAAAACTTACAGCTAAACCAGTATATAAAATTATATAATTACTATGGGATGGCCAATTACAAGTTTTCACTTATACTATTCTGAATATACAAAAACAAAAAGCAATTTCAAACAATGAAAACAGAAAATTTAAGAAATAAGGAAAATTAGGTACAATTAAAGATAATTAAATATTAAGAAAAAAATCTATCAATAAAATGTTTCTTTAATTTGCCGAGACTGCTGTCCAAATCAACTTCCCGAGACTCGGTATTGAGGGTACGACAAGGTCTTATAATACAAAAATTTTGTCTATATTTCGTTTTTGTGTTTGAAATATGTATTAAATTAAATTTTCTCAAAACGATGCCGGCGTTCGAATATTAATTAGGTTAAGAAGCTTAGGCACATCAATATCATTATTTAATAACTTAAATAAGAATGAAATATAATAATAAAATAATATAATATAATATATTTACCTATTGTATTATGCTTTTTAGTATTTGTTTTTATAACGGCAACAGCAATACATTATTTGTATACAGACCATGGTACAGATAGACACACTTGTATTATTATATTAGGAATAGGATCCTGCTTTTAACTTTCAGATACGGAACTCAAAAAAGGAGCAAATTTTTATAATTATCAAAAGCAACAATTCAATACTAGTTTTAAACTAACGCGTTCCATAACTAATATTTAAATTAAACGGGTCAAAACGCGTACATAACTTACTTGTTTTATATATCGTTTTACCCAGTTCTCTCGTGACCACGATCCTTGCAACAGGATCGAAACGTTGAGATATATAAAACAAGTAAGTTATGTACGCGTTTTGACCCGTTTAATTTAAATATTAACAATTCAATATATTACAATTAATTATTTTCAATAAAAATAATATAAATCTCGCAAAAATAAAGAAGCAAAGGCTTAATAACTAAAAAGCAACTCTACGATTTAAAATATTTTCCCAAATAACAGAATGAAAACATTTATAATAATGAAGGTGATTTGCGTAAATTATAAAAATAACAGAAGGATACTCGCGAAGGCGGAGGTTTTTAAATTTTCAAATTATTCCCAACACTTTACGATAATGTTCTTTAAGATAAAGTTATCTTACCTTGGTAATGTAAATATTTACATAATTATTTATAAAGTCGAGGGTTCTGTATTAGCGTTGTGAAGACGGTTAGGTATCTTTTTGTCAGTAAATAAAGATTATCGCTTCAACTTTATGGTTTTTATGATATGCTCATCGATGTCACTCGGCACCAGGTGGCGCTGTTCTTGTTGGAGTAAAGCAACGCGCGCCGGGTACAGCTAGCTAACATAAACACGATAGGTATTTAACTAACGCTAGGTATTAATTTAGAATTGGCTAAGTTCTCTTCTGGGTTGCAGATGTCGCACAGTAGCTCTATGTAAAACTGGCGCGCTTATCAATCCCCTGGATTAGGTAGCCGATCCAGATATATGTGCGTAACAATGTATATACACATATATATGTTATTGTTTTTAATTTGTTACGAATCTTATCTTGAAGAGACTTAGGACTATTTTGAGATAATTTATTCCGACACAAATAACACAAAGGCGAATATTAGAATAGAGAACGAACGTGCGTCGGTCGTAACCTTTAAGACTTTTTAAACTAGTAGGCTTATGCAAAAAATGTTCAATGACCAACTTGAGAATAACGAAACCTATTGAGCCGTGTTATTAAATAATCTACGAAAATAACTGTACACCAATCTAAACGTTGTCGAAATGCAAAAAACTTCGATTCCATTATCATATTGTCTGGGTATACATTTATGTATCTCTGCTTCTTCTGCTGAGGAGGTCTCAGGAACAAGGGCATGAAGCTTGTGGAAATAAATAAAATTGGATTATATGTATGTAAAATTAAAATAACCGCTTTTTACTAAATGCATATATATGTTTACAAGGTACTAAATGCATATTATGTATGTCTACAGGTAGATGTACGACATATACCATATATATGACAGGTGTATGTCTGACACTTTGTACCCGCTAATCTCTGAAACGCCTTGACAAATTTTGATGGGACTTTCGCTGGCAGACAGCTGATTTAATAAGAAAAAATAAAAGTAGCCTAATACTTTTATTTTTAAAAATGATTTTAGAAATGTATAAAATGAAATAGTTAAATAAAAACACGCATGTAATTGTGGGCACAGATAGTTTTTAATAATAGATTAAGACTACATTGATTGACGTTATGAAATGAGACTTCAATTTTAAACAACAGAACTACGAACAAAGCTTCCACGCGTCAATTCTATAAAATTGTATACTTAAGTTTGTTATTCTTCAACCTTGAACTTTAACGTCACAAACTTGCTAATACCGGATAAGTTACTTTGAGCGATGAGGCTAGAAGGATGAACGCTGTCAGATAAAAGCCTTGCTCATAATATTAAAATCCATTCACGTTATTTGCGAAGTAAATTTTAAAGTTTCTTTAAAATTAAAAGTAAAGCGTTTCGGACTTTTTCCGTGGTCCGGGTTCCGTTGTAAAATAGGCCAACAGCTGCCTTCCACCCTGGTAGCTCGTAAGAGGCGAGTACAGGGTCTATTGTCACCAACACCGTGACATTGACTAGGTCTTGCAACGACTCGCCCGGATTGGTACCACCGCCTTACCTATTCCTGCCACAATAGCGTCAGTGCTCGCCATTGTTGTGTTCTGGTTAGGAGGGTAGGGTAGCCGATAAACTTACGCAAGAGGCTTACCATCTCAGCCTTAGGTTGACAACGCACCATTTCCACCTTTGGTGTCTATAGACCACGTGTATTTCTTACCATCAGGAAATCCGTCTGCTTGTTTGCCTTCCAGTATCATATAAAAATGAGATTAAACGTAACTCCGCGGCCGCAAGACAGTGACTCACCTATAACATCTATGGTTGCCATAGGCCACGATAATATACTTCTCGTCGCCACAAACAAACTCGTTCAGCCGCCAATAAATATGAACCACAGAAACTCATAAAATATTTCCACGTTACAATTGGACTAAGCTTCATTTTCGTAGGCTCCACTAAACCCCTGGCTTTATGGTTGAACTTCGCGGTAAATCTCCAGAATATACAACGCAAGATATAAGTGAATTAGAAGTCTAGTGCATTTGTATTATAAATTTACGGGACCGAGGAAGAGACTAATAGTTCCATAGATCAGAATTTCCAAGCCTCACAATGATATAGTGCAATGTTTCACTGGCGCTGAAACCAGAAACACACGACAGGATCCGCTCGGAGATTTGAAATTTCTGTTTTAAACAAAGATTATATTTCGTGTGTTGATGACGGAGGTTGAAAGGTCCACTGTTTTCTTACAAAGTAGCTTGTACGAGGGAAGCGTCGGTCTTTGTTACTAACACCGTGACCGCGACGTAGTTTTATGGCGACTCGTCCGCGTTGTGAAATTATAAAATAGTTTTTCATTCATATTTAACACAATATTAACAAATCACAATATTATATAAGATGGGTTTGTTACAACAATTATAAATCGAGATCTGCTGGACCGATTTTCATGGTTTTTAATACGTTGGATTTGTCTCCGCCCCGAATAGCAGAATAGATCTTAAAATTAATGAAAATTAATAATCATGAAAAATGAATTATTTTTCGATAAATTATTTGTAAGTGCATGTCAAGCATTTGTTGTCCATTCTGTCAAATACTGTAAGTAATGATTGACATTAATGCATTGTCTGTATTTTTTTAAATCAGTTAAAGAGGTTGAAATTAGGCTGATTGAACCGTGAAAACGATTGGAAGCCATAATATTATAAGCGAAGAGGAATAAGGTTGAAAAGTTTATTAAGCAGATACATAAACGTTTTTCAAATATTTATGCGTCCGTACAGAATTAATGACAATTTTTTAATTTTTATTTTCTTTCTGTATGTATACTTCATCATAATAAAATATTTTTATATATTTATCATTATTAATAATTATTGTTTATCATTGTATTATGTTTATCAAAGCCTAATGTTAGGCGGAACGAAGTTCGCCGGGTCAGCTAGTACGTTATACTTTAAATATGGACAATAACGACATAAGTATAAAAACTTTTTTGTTTTGATCTACGGGACTTACACACGTCCCCTGCCTACCGCTTCGCCGCTACCGCAGGCCTAGAGGTATTTTTTTTTAAATTGATTTCTATAAGTAGCATCCCCTTTAAAGGCCATTTTTGATAAGCAATTAACGCTTTTAAGTAATTGATAAATTTTATAGGATATTACAATTTCCCAAACAGTCAGCAAGTAACTTTAATCATGGGGAACAGCTGGGTATTATTGTTTTTTATTGTTAAAAATACATTTATCGTAAGTACGATTACCAATAATCTATGCCTATGCCTCCATAAGCATAAGTTCCCCGTGTTGGTCCGGGTCCACTGTGTAGAATAGACCAACTGCCTTACCACCAGGAAGCTTGTAAGAGGCGAGCATTGGTTAACTGGGTCACTAACAACATGACCACTGGTGGTAGAGTGCTGTGCAGTAACTCAACCGGTTAGGGATCCACCGCCTTACTTATTCCTGCCGTCATAATGACGTTGTCATGTTCCGGTCCGGAGGG
>DVZL01005753.1:0-11834 GCA_018236625.1 Lasaia peninsularis
GAGTCGTGGATATACTAGCACACCTCTGCCTACCCCTTCGGGGATAATAGGCGTTTACATGGTCGGGAGTTTTATCGTGAAAACGTATACGTTGGCCCATGAAAGAATCACCTATTCTAGGGATAGGAGAAAATATTCATGAGCAAAGCCGGGGTGAGTCGTTATTTAAGAAATTATCAGGGTTAAAACTTAAGTTATATCCAATCATACCGTAATACTTAGCACTTACAATTCCCATTCGGATCGGATTTAAACTAGTTCATGTTTAATGAGCATGAGTCCCACCACTAAGCTGTCGGGACGGTCAAATGAACCTCAAGCTTCTCGGAAACTTTCTATCAATTAGCGAAAATCCGTTTCGGTCTCAACGTTTGTGGTTTTGAATTAATTACTTAATGTTACTTTTAAATTACGACTATTTGACTACATTTTGTCAGGTTTCGGACGAGTACTTTAAAATAAAATATACGATATTTTATATTTTATTTATCTCGAAAATTTATTTTACTCAAAAAACTAAATTAATAAAATTTATAACTAAATTAAATTGAAATGCGAAAATTAGTACGCTCTATGGTCGAACGTATTCGGTATTCGACTTGATGCATGAAGTTCCTAGTTCAATAACCTGGTAAGGCAAAAGTTCTATAAGTTTTGTTTAGTTTATCTCAAAAATATAAGGTTCCCTGAGATTAAAATTGACGTTGATATAGCAATGGAATTGGCTCCTATTTATTCTAAATGAATAAATAGAATAATATACCAAACAAACATATACCAAAACATTTTTTTAGAATTTTTGTTTCTCTGTCTGTCTGTTTGTACCCGCTAACCTCTGAAATGGCACACGGATTTTGACGGGACTTTCATTGGCCGACTGGCTGATTTGTTAAGGAACTGCGTAGGCTATTTTTCTTTTAGAAATGTAGAATGATGTAATATAGGATAAAACTAAGACGAAAAGGGGTAGCTGACACCAATATCATCTGATATAGACTAGGATCAGAAGACTTAGATATATTCAAGCAATTTATAGAACGTGTTAAGGACCTTCAGTAACAACCCGGTATATCGGCTGGACCTCTTAACTTACGTTTAACGATAACGTAAAACGCCCTGTCATTTTCACGCACCGGCGAGTTAATATGCGTTGGTTAACCGCGAAGAAAAGTGATTTTGCTTTGAAAAATATTATATTACTATACTTTCTTTTTTAATCAAATACTGCCAGGTTGTATATCATTGCCCATGATAGCTAGACAGTTGAAAAATTCACAGATTCTGATGATGCATATCCGTTGCAACTAAAACAACAAATGTTTATGACAACCAATAGATGTCGCTATGCATATTTAAATCCCGTTATATACGCTGCGTATATTTAATATCTTATTTTATTTAAAATATATTGTACATGGTACATGCTAATAAGAGGGTTTCTAAAATATTTGGTACGCGATTTTTTGCTGTTTTATAGTTGATGCCTAAAGTACGGCACCCTTCGTGCTCAATCAACAAGCATTAGGCCAGTTTTTTCATGTTAAAATGGTTATAGTGAACAAGCTAGTGGCTCTCCTGATTTTAAGAGACCAAAGCTAATAGATATATCATATATTTTACTATAATTGATGTGTTGTTATTTAATGGCCGAGATCTCAGGTCATTTGTGCCAGTAATGATCGTCCTACCTTATATCATGGCACAAAAACACCGAGCACTGTTTCTACGACGATAGGAATAATTAAGGTGATAGTACTAATCTAATAGTATTAACCTAGCTATAAGTGATTGTTAATTAAATAAATTATATGACCAGATAACTAAATATGTTGTTTAATATACCCAGCGGCGGATTTACACTAGAAGCCGTCGGGGATAGTGCCCGGGGCGGAAAATTATCTAGGGCGGGATTATTTGGTAATTGAAAAAAAATTGCTTAATAGAATTATTATAGAATTGATTAATTTAATTATTTATTTTTTTCTTTAACTTCTTGCATTATTTGAAAATTTTAAATTTTATATTTAACTAGCTGTGCCTGCGACCTTGTCCGCGTTTTTATTTAATTATTTCATTGTATACACTTCTAAAATAAATTTCTGAATTTCGTTTTAATTTAGCTGTATGCCAGTCCTGTCAAAATTGGTCCAGCTGTTTCAGAGATTAGCGTATACATATGGAAAGACAGACAATTATTTTGAAAAATATTAATCTCGCAAATGTACCTTCGTAATATACCTACATATGCATTTAGAAAAAAAAACAGTTATTTTACAAAGACGAAAATACAAAAACGTTTTAAAGATTATAATATTACATTAAAATCTTTGAAATATCTAGATCGATTTTGATCGGACTTTCACTAATAGACAGCTGATTGTGCTACTTTTATTTCAAAATTGTATAAAATAAAATATATAAAAAGTCGCCGGTGCAAGTACTTAGTAACATTTTACAAACTATTGCACTTTGTTTTATAATATGTAAAAAGTCACTCTTTTGTCTGTCCTTATGTATGCTTAAAACTTTAAAACTAAGCAACGGATTTTGATGTGGTTTTTTAATATATAGAGTGATTCAAGAGGAAAGTTTTTATGTATATAACATGTATAGTATACCCGTGCGAAGCCAGGGCGGGTCGCTAGTATTTGATAAAACCATTGTACCAACCATGTATTTAATAAAACCAGAAAGGCTTGTAAAAACATACTAACATACTAACGACTAATGTTTAATATTTCTTATTTGTTCCAATAACTACACTTACATTTTTGATTTTTGTGTATGTTTTAAAAAAATATTCTAAAGAATTTATATTCTTGAAGATTTGAAGAAGTATTTGTTTTTTTTTTTATTTTCTGGAATTATCAAAATTTTGTTACAATTTTTTGACGTCATTTTTGCATTTTTTCAGAATACAATCTTCAATCATTGATAATTCATTTTTAGAAAATGTATCGATTATACTAATTAATCTCAATTTAAGCGGAAAATCTTATATTTTAAAGTTTTGTAAATTGATTATCTTATTCATAATAAATTGAATTTGAGTAAATTCTCAGTATTGGGCTGGCATTTTTTTCGGTGCCCAGGGGCGGCATTTAGTATAAATCCGACCCTGGATATACTTAACCAATTACATAACAATGCAATAAATGTAAAACACGAAACACCTCTGGATATTTGTTCCAAATCAGATTTAGTCGACGGCCGTGTATTGGAATATTTCATTCGAAATTCTAACTTCGATAATACCAAATACATTTTAGTTCCGGGCTAATTTATGAGTGATATATTTGTGTATGGTGGAACTTTCAGGTATTTGAGAGGAAATATAAATAAAATCATCTATTTTCGGAACATGAGTGTTGAAATAAGTGTTCCCTCTGTGGTTTGGTGTCTGACTTTAGCACACTTGGTTACGAGTTCGATTCCTGGGTGAGGGTGAAGTGATTCCTACTTGTTCTATGAAGTTTTTCAGTCTTTTTTAAAAAAATAACATTTTCTGAATCTTGAGACTTTTCATATTCTAACAGCTATAAATATCGTCGGTTAGTGGGAGGTGTGTCTCTGCATACTAATTCAGGAATATGGGTGTGACAGTATTTATCTATACAAATAAATGAAATTGAAGTGTCTGTATGGACCTAATATTATAATAACTGCTTTTACTAAATGCATATGCATATTTACAAGGTACATAAGTGCATATATACCAAAAAATATTTTTTATAATTTTTGCATGTTTGTCTGTTTGTACCCATTTATCTGTGAAACGGCTGGAGCGAGCGACGGGACTTCACTGGCAGACAGCTAATATAATAAGAAACGGTTTAGCCTACTTTTATTTTAAAATGTTATGTAATTTAAAAAACGCTCTCAAACAGCTAATTTTTTTAATAAAATTTGTTTAAAGATTGAGTATATTTTAGCTTTAAGGTGTTTTTCCACTTTCGGCCCCTACTACACTTTCTATCAAGTGAGTTGAAGATCATTATACCAAATCTGATAAGCTATAAAAAAAACTTTAAATGGAAGCAGCATATTATTCTATCACTCTGTTTAAGTTTTACCAAAATCCATACGACTTAAAAAGCTGAAGTGAATATTTTTAAAATTAAAATAATGATTTTCGTCTGTCTGTCTGTTGGTTTGTTTCGGCTAATCTTTAGAACGCCTGGATTGATTATGACGTTCTTTTACTGGCAGATAGCTGATGTGATAAGTAAATATTTTTGTAGAATTAATTTCAAATGCGAACAAAGTCGCTGGTGTAGGTAGTGCATAATATAAACTAATCAATGTTTTAATATAATTTTTTAATTGCTTCCTTCTGAAGTTTAGAAGTTCATTATTTGATACTTAACCTTTAGGCGTTACCTAAAGGTTAAGTATTCAAAAGTGTCGTTCAATCTCAAATACTTCCATCACCAAGTGCTTATCATTTTTTATAGAAGAGGAGGTAATCGAGCCAGTGATGTCATCTGATGGTAAGTGAATGATGGTAAGTGATCACCACCGCCATTCACAACGCCGGGAGTATAACTAATGCGTTTCCGGTCTTTTAGGAATAAGTACGCTCTTTTTATAAAGGTTGATGTATTTATGTTTTTTTGTTATTAGCCGTGGCCGCGACTTCGTTTGCCTTTCTATATGAATATTTCATATAATTCCAAAATAAAAGTCGCCAAAGTTACTCCTTACTACATCAGCTATCTGACAATGAAAGTCCCGTCAAAATATGTCTAGTCGTTTCAGCGATCATCCGGATTAAATATATACACAGATAAATAGACAAAAAAGGTAAAAAAAAATCATTTTGGTATGTATACGTATATTTTTAATAAACTACAATAACAAGAACTATACAAAAAACAAAATTGTTCACAGGCACATAGTGCACTATAAATTGAAATATGACATTATTCCCACCTTTTTGGTCGAGTCAATGATAACCTAACTAACATGTCTTGGCCAATTTTTTGTTATCAAGGGCGTAAGTTGTTTACTTTCAACGAAATCGTGAAACAAGAAAGGTGAATGTCATTGTTTGACAATTCCCGTAAGATGTCAATCATTCATTTTGTCACGTAGCCATTTGTTTGTCTAGAGCATGAAGCTAAAAGTAACATCTTGATATTACACTCCTAACATCGATCTGTGCCGAATATGTAGTGTTGCTATCTCTTTCTAAACAGGACAACGCAAAACAAACCAGCCTTATGAGAATGAGATGACCTGCTGTATAAGGTGTTTAATATTACAGACAGATTGTCTCTTGGATCTTCTGACAGTCGGGAGCAAATCTTCAAGCCTATCCTATCTAAAGTCCATTCGCTTTAATACGGTCACGTCTATTACCGCCTTACCATAGGCCGCTACTCGCCAAAAAATATTTTAATGTTTATTTTTTAACAAAACGCTCTTTATATTCTTATTTAAATAAATAAATATCGTCACGCCCGCATCCTAAAACGATAGGCACAGATACATATAGTTAGAAAAACTTATATTCTTACTTGTTAGTGTAATATTAAAATAACTGCTTTTTACTTAATGCATAAATTATGTACTTATGTCTGCAAGGTACATATACCAAAATAGTATTTTTTTAAAATTTTTGTCTGTGTGTCGGTTTGTATTTGCTAAAATCTGAAACGGCTGGACCAATTTTGACGTGGATTTCACTGGCTGACAGCTTTTATTTTAGGATTTCATATTAGAAATGTATGAAATAAAATAGGTACCTAATTAAATAAAAAAGCAAACGAAGAATTACATTACTCGGGATTGGAATATGCACGAAGTGGCGATAGGCTTGCCACCTATTACGTCATGGACCCTAGTACCTTGGCTAATTGTGAGTGTTCTAGTATATCTACTGGACTTACGAGTGGTGGATATACTAGCACACCTCTGCCTACTTCTTTGGAGATAATAGGCGTGAAGGTACTTTTTTAAGATGCATTAAAAAATATAATGCGTATTTTATAAACCCAATTGTAATGAAATGTTATCACAATTTAAGTTAATTTTGATACTACATTAAGTAAATTTTAGTAAAAAATATTTTAATAATGTTGAAAAATGTGCTAGTCGAACTCTTGCACGAATGTTTCCATTTCATTATCTGTAATAATGGCAAAAAAATCACGTTTATTGTATGGGAGCCACCTATAAATATTCATTACATTCTGTTTTTAGTATTTGTTGTTATAACGGTAACAGAATTACGTCATATTTATAAAATTTCAACTGTCGAGCTATTTTTGATAAGAATCGACAGCGGAGTCTTATTAGTACTAGGGTTTCATTTTTACCATGTAGGTACTAGGTAACGACTAGTGAACCCTAAAAACCGGCCAAGTGCGATTAGGAATCGCATATGTAGATTACTTTATCATAACCATAAAAAAATTAAGATGTTTTTGAAAACTTTAAGGCATTTACAGTTTTATTCTAAAATGCTTTCATTTTAGGGGAGCCCCCTTAAATATTGACTCTATTTTATTATTTCGTATTACTTAATAGTCTAAATATCGGGTTTTAAGAGATATAGCCTAGTGTAAGACAGTTAGACAGACAGATAGGGCACCGTTTACCCTTTAGGTACCGTAAAAACCTAATATTATTGACAGTATTAGAAATGACGTTAAAATAACTTTTCGTCCGGAATATACCACCCTGACGCACCCCAGAAAATGACTGATGTTTAACGAGATTTAGCGGTTTAAAAGGATAATGGCGTAAGAAGCAAATCTGCTTGTTACGTCATTACCGAATAAAATTGTGACGTGCTTACTGCTGTTCAGGATTAATGGATGTTTCAATTAGGTTAGGCTAGGGCTGTGTTTGACACACTTTTACATCGACCTCCCAAGGATAGAATAAAAAATATTCTTTCTACTCTCTGTGTGAAAAGTGGCTACTTTTCTCAAATTAAGCAAAATTAACTTAACGTAGTCAGCTTCTTCGCTGAATTGATGAGTACCCGATAGTACGAAACATTCTAAACTCACCTTCTGCAAGGAACAATTAAATAAATCCTAATAAATGGACCTAGGGACACTGCTTTTAATAAAATTAATTAAGTCATTTAAGATGACCTATATTTGTTGTATATACACTGACTAGTGACAGATAGATAGAAACGGTGGAGTCTTAGTAAAAACTTAAAAAAAATAACTTAAAAAAAAACCAGTTTCATTATTTGAACCTATTTTGGTTCTGGTTTGATTTGATATTAATGAGCCCTATACGAGTTTCAAATTTCCAAAAAATATTTCTACGCTAAATATTTCATCTGGTTACCTACATGCTGAAATATTTAGCGTAGAATTATTTATATTCAGCGTAGAATTAAATATTTAGCGTTAATTTAAATATTTAGCGTAGAATTGAATATTTAGCCTAGAATAATTTTTTGTTAAAAATTGAAAAAAAAATGAATGGTTCCTTTTGAATATACGTGATTGCTACATGCAGATAGAATAGTAATAGTAATAGTAGTACCTTCACGCCTATTATCCCCGAAGCGGTAGGCAGAGGTGTGCTAGTACATCCACGACTCGTAAGTCCAGTAGATATACACTAATATTAACTTATTACGAATTTCTTAATCTAATAGCTTTAGGAAAAACGCCAAAAGTACACTTACTATTGCCGTTGTTATTTTGCAGTATATATAGGAACAATAATGACCTATTTTCACAACAATAATTTTCGTTAAGTTCCTATTGTATGTACCGAATACTAGTAACTAAAATTCCGCGAAAAGCTTTTATAACATACTAGATATTCTACGTAATTCCGTTTTCGTGGGCTATAACCTCGTAGCAATTACGTTATCAAGGTACTCCCTGTCACGTCAGATGCAAAACCACGTGCAAACGTTACTATTTTTACTACAAAAAAATGGAATGGAACCATCTTACGATTTTCTGCAGTAAAGGATTAAAAAGGAGCCAAACACTGGTCTAAGATGACCTATACATTCAAAGATCCTCGTACCTTTCTAGAGAAGATTGTTATGAGTGTAATTCCTAAACTATAAAACTTACAACTTGGAAATAATTTAAACTATGTCAAAACTACGCCTCACCACATCGACAAACCGCGAGTCTCGGGTTCGATTCCCGACGGGGACAGGCATTTGTGTGATGAACATAGATGTATTTCCGGGTCTGGGCGTTTATTAAATTTATCCTGGTATCTATTTAAGTATTTCTATGTATTAATATAATTGTCTAACACCCATAACACAAGCATATAATTTGCTTACTTTTGGGTTAGATCAATTAGTATTGTATTTGTATATCATATTAAAAAAAAACAATAAGTGAAATCAAACTGCGCGTCCCTGAGTAATAGCCAAATTTAAATTTTGATTTTTCCCCCTCTTCCCCTTAAGTAAACGAGATAAAAAGTAGCCTATAATCTACCTCGAAAGATAGGCTACCGGTTAGCCAAATTTTCTTACAATTGGTTCCGAAGTTTTAGCGTGAATCGTGGCCGGGACACAGACAAAAAGACAAACAATTAAAAAAAATAATCAAAAATATGTTGCTGTTCATTTGTAGTGCCCTGGGTCATTTTTTTAATTAATTTATTCAATGTACAGAGTTCACTCTTCTACAGTTTTATATTTATACTAGCGGCCCGCCCCGGCTTAGCACGGGTATACTATACATGTTATATACATAAAAACCTTCCTATTGAATCACTATATCTGTTAAAAACCGCATCAAAATCAGTTGCTTAGTTTTAAAGATTTAAGCATACGTAGGGACAGACAAAAAAGTGACTTTGTTTTATAATATGTAATGATATAAATTGTGTACAGGATGTTGCAAGTTGATAGAAAAGTTTTGAAGAAAAATAATTTAAGAAAATTTTTTTAATCATTTAAATAAAAGTTTGTAAAAAAATGCAGATTTGTTAACCCTGTTCAAAATATATTAATGGAATTACAGAGTTGCATGATGCCTCCAATTAAGGACTCTGTGTACAAACCTGTCACACGAAAATGACCGGTTATTATTTAATTCATATGTTTTAATACAATTATTATCATGATCATATACGCGAACAGATAATGTAAGATATTAAAATATTTATTTTTATTTAAAATGCGATATTCTTTGCTATTTTTATAGAGAAAAATCTTTTATTTATAAATTAACTGTGCCCGTGACTTCATCTACGTTTTTGATTATTTATTTAGTCTATACTTGTCTAAAATTAAAGTAGCTTAAACTGTTCCTTATTAAAATAGCTGTCTGCCAGTGAAAGTCTCGTTAAAATCAGTCCAGTCGTTTCAGAGATTAGCGGGTATAAACAGACAGACAGACAACAATTTTAGAAAATACGGTTTTGGTATATGTACTGTGTATCTACTGGACTTACGAGTCGTGGATATATCAAGCTTGTGCCTATTGATACGGGGATAATAGGTGTGGAGGTACTTTTTTTGTATATGTACCATGTAAATATACATATAATGCATTTAGTAAAAAGCAGCTATTTTAATATTACACACAGACACTCCAATTTTATTTATTTGTATAGATATGGTTGGATTTCTCTGTCACCAGACTGTATTTTACGAACCGCGATGGCTTGAAATTTTCGCAGATTATGTATTTCTGTTGCCGCTATATCAACAAATACTAAAATACATTTTAGGGGGCTCCCATACAGCAAACGTAATATTTTTATCGTTTTTACAGGTTTACGGAACCCTGTGTGCACTATGCCGGTTTTTTTATATAACATAATCTGACTTTATAAATCTAATTGTCTAAAGCAATTCGTGACAGATACACTTACAAATTTAACTAAGACAAGTTTATTACTTAAGATCAACTTTTGAATTCCTCTGGACATTTCCTGTTTAGGCGGAAGTTTGTCCATTTAAAGGATTGTGTAGCAAATTATTTAAACAAAACAGATATTTGAGTTAAGGTATTGGTATCACCACAACACATGTCGGTTCTAAAAATTACAGAATGTTCGCATCTGTTTTCCTCCCAGGCTATTCTTAACAGCCCAGTGTATGTTTGTTTATTACTTGTTTTATTTAAGTAACGAGTTTTGCGATGACTCACTTGGTTCGTAGTTGGGCTTTGTTAAAAAAAATTACGGGGTTTTTTGTACCACGCTTATACTAATAATTTTAAACGATCAATTCTTGCTTGCTTATAAATATATATGTTACTATTTATTCATTTATATAGGCGTTGTTGGAAGCGGCTCTAACGATTTTGTTGAAATTTGGTACCTAGGAGGTACCCCCTGTAAACAAATGATCTACGTAGATTTTATGTTTAAGAAAACTACAGTTAAAAATTGATCTAGTTATGTCTAAGTCTTGCGAATCACGACATCTATACAATTTTGTTGGTGGCACTTGGTGTAAAATACAGTTCGTAGATTTACCGTCAGATGATAATTTTGCTAAAAAAATAACTATTGGGTTGAAGCTCAGTCGCTCAGGTAACAAAAACTTGTCATTCCCGTGCGGACAAACCTTCCTAAAGTTTCACATTCACATTTCACATACTCGTAGCAGCACTAAACTAACATCCTTAATGTTTTCGCAAAATTAAATTTTTAAGAAAGGAAATTAATTTACAAAGTTAGCCTCATCTCTGGGAGAAACGGAACTCCGACAATAGCAAAGTTTGGACTTACTTAAAAACACAAGGCATCCATAAAATTAGTGTGTTTTTGTCCCTTATTTTGTCTGCAAAACTGGTCCAGTGTTAATTTATTTTTGTTGAAACAAACTTTTTTGTTTAAGTTTACGACACTTGATTGTAATTAAGATTTGAGTAAAAATAAATATTGTTACGCCCATGACCCGGAAGCAGCAGGCGGAGGCATATACTTGTGCAGATACGGTTAGACGGAAATGTTAGGTCCTACGATGTGTCAGGTGGCAAGACCTTCGCCTCGATCTGACATAAACGAAATCTTAGACAAAGTTATTTCAGATAAACTGAAAAAAAATCATAGAACAATTTAATTTTACCAAAACCGTATTATAGTATCTTCGTACGTAAATTTTAGAATGGTATAACAATATTATTTATTTCCTACCTTTTCTATAAGAAACATAATTATTTTATTTTAAAAATATTTAATTACTTAAAGTAAAGAAAATCATGAACCAAACCTTTTTTAAAGAGTTTTGGCAGGTTAATCATAATTGTTGTATTTCATGTGCATGTTGAGTGAAATTATTAACCGATTTTGGTGAAAATTTGTACATTTTTTTATAAACGAGTGAAGTATTAGGAATGGAATTTAATTTTATTTAGTAAACATGACTTTTTATGATAACATATGACTATTTTGCATTTAATGTAAGTTATTTAATTCTGTTTAATGGCAGCTGCTTACTGTGCCAAATATGAAGAAACATTAACATTATTAACTATACAAACTTATCATTATTAAATTGAAACGTTAAAAAACAGAAAATATCAGCCCCAAACAAAAATGTATAAATTGTTTAATCTCGAAAAAAGTTCTAAGGTTACATACTAAATATTGATTGATAAAACAGCTGTAACACAAGGAATTATGTAAATTCAGATTAAAACAAAGTCGCTTCCCGCTGTCTGTCCTTATGTATACTTAGAACTTTAAAACTATAGAACGAAAAACAAAAACACCCAGACCCGAAACAACATCTGTATTCCCCCCGTCGGGAATTAGTCGATGAGTTTAGGCGTGTACGCTAGCCTCTCAACCAACGTGGCGGTTTATGGTCTAAGCTCACCTTTTGTACTATTTTGTTATTTGAGTGTAAATCTTTAATATTAGCTGCG
>DVZL01005754.1:0-11833 GCA_018236625.1 Lasaia peninsularis
TTAGATGCGTGCTTAGTACGCGACGCCAGCTTAGTATGGCAAAACACTGTAAATTTTATTGTAATATGCTCTGTTGTAAAAACAAAACACGGTATTAGGCTATACAGTCTTTTGCTTAGGTTAAAGTTGATTTTTTTTTAAATACATGGTTTTTGATTGTAGTATATCTAGATAAATAAACATCTTATGGTAAAAATCGATATATTACGCTATAGTGGACCTTAAGCCGAGCAGAATAAGCGTTATTAAGGAAAAACACTGTATTCTTGAATACAGTCTTTTGCCTTTTCACGATAGCCCGGGATTTGTCCCCGATATGGCGACGGACGGTGGCACCTGTCATATCATGGGACCTAATATCATCGGCTAACCATAGGTGCATATGTAACTTTGTCTTCCATGTCGATGATGTGGACATGATGATATTTTATTTTTCATCCACGCAGTGGATCGTTAGGGTAAAGGTTACGTTGGACTTATTCTAAGGACAAAACTGTTTCGTTTTAAAAAATACTTCACCTGTAAACCTGACTTTCTAATAATAATAATCTTTCGGAACTATAGGCGTGTCAATATTTATTTATTTTATTTTAGACTATTCCCGTGACTTCCTCCGCGTTTTAATTTAAAATAAATATTTTGATACATTTCTTTAATAAAATCCTAAAATAAAAGTACCCTTAGCTGTTCCTTATTTCATTAGCTGTCTTTCAGTGAAGTCTCCTCAAAATTGGTTGAGCCGTTTCAGAGATGTGGTATTGTTTTGGTATTTGTGCCTTGTAAATAAACAGATACTCCAATTTAATTTATTTATTATAGATTATGATTATTTTCTAAAATATATAAAAATATGTTCCAGAACATTGATTTTCTTCTGTGTTCTCGATAAGAGATTGAAAATTAAATTTATAGTGGCAATCCGATTTCAGACGCCCCAGAACTATCTGAGCTTTGTAAATATGATTTACCGGTTATTGTTGCAGCAATGGCTCTCAGCAGAGGACAGCAAAAGGCAGTTAGTTCATAATTTACCGGCCGCCTGCCCAGCTCGATACGCGGCTTAGTTTGACGGCTGACAGATTTATGAGCTCTCAAAATTCGTTCTACCCGCGTACCAATTTAAGGTTTATGCAAGCCTGGTTATACCGGTTTCGCTGCTATTATTTTATTCCCCCTGGCAAGCTCCATAGTTGACACGGCTTTGTTTGGCGTATCGCAATATCTAAAACCGATTTTCAGAATGACATCTACAATGTTATTTACACACGAAATTTTACTTGGTTTTTCATGGGATTGAGAGACAAACAAACAAATATACTTCCTAGTAGGATATTTACGTCACCTAAAGTAGGAAAATGATAGATATACGTTGTAAACTTTAGACTGGGTTATCAGAAATGTTACGCGAAAAAAAAACTGGTGACAGAAAAAACTAGCAGTGATATTAATCCTGCCAATTCTCTAAAACAACTAAAAACTACTATATGTCATAGCATCAGTGCTCGCTATTAACGTTGAGTAAAAAGCTAGACTAAGCTGTTAATACGTGTCCTAAATTCTTGTTAAAAAACTCAACCAACTAATATTCCAAATAGACCTACTAAAGCTTCGACATAAAATATCAGAGCAAGTTGGAAGATTGTTAGCCCGTAAGTCCCGTTCACACGACCTTATAACGCGACTTTATTTAAGTACCTACTCTACTTCCAACTTCCAAGATATATATCTTTTGTTTCAAAGTCGAATCAATTCAGGGCCTCATTCCAGCAGACGAGCGGTAATGAAAGCTGGAAGACTGCTGAAACCTTTCGGAACTTTTAAGTCACTGAACATTGAACATTCATGGTAATACAACTTCCAGTACTTCTGTACTTATTATTAATGGCTTTATTGTTCCAAATAACTGTGTTTAGGCATTGCCCTTAAAATCCAGATTTTTTTTTTTGCTGTTCTTGTTCATCTCGCTGATGGAACTAGACTTAGAAACTATTTTTATATAAATAAAATTTCGACACACGAAAGGTTCATTAACCTTACACCTTATACTATAAATGTGAAAGTTTATGAATGGGTGTGTTTGTTACTCTATCACACAAATACTACTACACGTATTTTTCGAAATTTTACAGTAATGTAACTGATACATCAGAATAACACATAGGCTACTTTTTAAACGACTACAATTCAAGGCGGACGAAGCCGCGGGCGGAAGGCTAGTATAAGATATGACTATAGCATTGAGGAAAATAATAAAAATGTAATAAACGAAAATAAAATATAAAACGCTAAACATTTTACGGTAATTATTGACCCGCGTGAGCTATTTTAAAAACCAAGTAGTTTTGAAAGAGCTGACTTTTTTCGTTTTATAATAGTTATTGCCTAAAAACATGTCTCTTTTTAATTTTGTCGGTTAAAAAGTGGTTTGTGTGTTATTCTCATGTATAAGCTATCTCATGTAAAGTTTCATCCAAATCTGTGAAGTCGTTTTTTCGTGAAAGAGTAACAAACATCCATACATACATCCATTCATACTTACATACTTTCGCTTGTATTTTGGTGAATTTATAGATGATCTTATTTTGTATGGAAACAAAAGCCATGGTAGTGATTTTCGAAGCCGTTACGAACGCCGCGTTAGGTAAAAAAATCAGACATAAGTGTCAGTCAAAGATACTTTGGCAAATACCAAATCACAATCTATGTTCATCATACAATTATATTATACATATATGATTTGCTGCAGATTTTACTAGAAAATAAAATGTATATTTTTGTACAGCTCCTTAAACTCTTTTAAATTATGGATTTCCATCACGGCCAAAACCTTGAGGGAGACTAATGAAATAGAGTAACGAACATGAGCTGACGTCACCTGCTGCCTTTGACGCATAGCGCTTCTCAAACTTTGCCAAGTTTATGAGTGATTGTGATCAATAGAAATAAAATGTGTAATATCTTCGAAAATATCAATTTAAATGTAGTGCTGTAAGGCAACATTGATATATTATATACTACATTCACAATAAATATGAAATAAATTAATTAATATCCCTGGACAAATTATACAAATTGATATAATCCCAAAGTCAGCAAATTATTGTGTAAAGCTTGTGTTATTATATGTAAATACTAATATTAACACCTGAATAAATTTAATTAACACCCAAATCTACGTTTATCACACAGATGTCTGGGTATCGAACCCGAACCTTGCGGTTAGTTGATGTTAGGCGTTTACGCTAACCCCTCGACCAACGAGGCGGTAAAAAGTATTTATGGTTGGTATAAGGCTTAAATGGCTGTATTGTTTAAAATCACTTCGTAAATAAATCATTATTTAACGAGAAATAAATATTTATCATAAAGTAACGATTAAATATGGTTAACATCGCGGACTTTATTTTATAAAATGTACAATACTGTACTTTATATAATTTTTATCTAATTCGTAGGATTCAGCCAGTATTGGCAATGTAACCGCAAAATATGTTGTCACTTATGATATTACATTAGAAAACCCCTAACTTATCAGTTTTTTTATATATCATTTAAATTTTTCTATTAAATCACTATATTATTTAAATAACCGGATCAAAATAATTTACAGTATCCTAGTAATCATGCATATCGCTTCTGTGGTCGAGCGCAGTTAGTGTCCTCAGATGGTCCTTTTTCACATTTATTTTACCATACATAGGGGAGGGACGCGGGAAGAGACTTTGTTTTATTTAGTACCTTCACGCCTATTATCCCCGAAGGGGTAGGCAGAGGTGTGCTAGTATATCCACGTCTCGTAAGTCCAGTAGATATACTAGAACACACCCACGATTAGCCAAGGTAGTAGGACCCTGAGGTGGTAAGCCTATCGCCACTTCGGGCACTTTCCAATCCCGGGCAGTGTAATGCTTACTCAGAAAAATCAGAAAACCATTTTTAAGAAAAGTTGCCCGACCTGGAAATTGAACCCGGGACTCTACGTGGTTAACGGTCTTAACAGGAAACACCTGTACTGTTACACTACAGAGGCGTATTTAAATAAATAGATTACATAAGTAGAGTATTTAAATCGATTATAATAAAATTAGTTTTGAATGGTTACCTTGTATGGAGTCATTAATGCCTGTATTTCTGATAAAGGTACATCTGTACCAGCTACGCCCAATATACGAGCAATTCTCATCTGAAAGTTTGGAGCACTTTATATTATAATGAAACACAAAATATTCAGCTACGGATATCCAAACAAATTACTGAGAGTTTACACATGCAGGGCATTTTTTATCTATCTCTTTGGGTTTAAGTATCACAGAGGCAAGCAATCATCAGTAAAAATCTCAGTACATACACATATTCAAGGTAGTTCACTTGTGGGGTAGGCAGAGAACATGAGTTCTAAGTGTCACGTTTCTAACATACTTGCTTATGAACTCAATACAAAATCATTACATATAAAACAAAGTCACTTTCTTTGTCTGACCCTATGTATGCTTAAATCTTTAAAACTAAGCAACGGATTTTGATGCGGTTTTTTTAATAGATGAAGTAATTCAAGAGGAAGGTTTTTATGTATATAACGGGTATAGTATATAAGCAGCCGCGGGTAGCTGTTACTATTGATATATTGCAAAATGTTACTAACAACTGATATATTGCCAAGATTTTCTCTTTTATGATACCAGTCTTCTGGCTACTCTTAACATAAGTAATGCGGAACCTAACAACGGCGAGTAGGTCATACTACGGTAGCAGAAATACGTTGATACCACCACCAAATTAAGCGATAGGTTATACTGCGTTTTGACAACTAGTATTGGATGGTACCTACTCGTGGATTATTTCACTAACCTAAATTAGTTGAATATAACCAGTAGATGAAACAGTTGTCATACTCGGATTCGGATAAACATCCTTGTTAATAAATTCAAAGTGCAATATATAAACTCAAAATGTAATAATATAGCCGGTCTCCTCAGCTAACAGATTAAAAACACGCTGTGCTCGCGAAAGTGGCGCCTCTTACCAACCATGTCTTTATTATAACACAAGCCACAGAATAAGTTTCATAGAAACTTTTTCCCTATATAATCTTTTTGGTGTTGATTATTGGAAAAACCTTCAAGTTTCTTTTCTGTACATTACTTGGCTTTTATATATAGAAAAGTAGCCTAAGCCATTCGTTATTACATCAGCTGTCTGGCAGTGAAATTCCCGTTATATCGGTCCAGCCGTTTCAGAGCTTAGCGGCTACAAACACAGACAGAAAAAAATCTAAAAAATATTATTTTTTGGTAAAAAAAGCGATTATTTTTATATTACATACAAATACTTCAATTTTATTTCTTTGTACTTACAGATGAAAAAGATAGATAAAATATGTTATCCTCACATGTGCAAATAAATAATTAATACATTTTACAATATTAAAACAAGCTTAACTACGTATTTATTGTATGATTAATACATTATTAAATATATTATTAAATGATACCACTACATAATCGATTTCACACGTCAACAGTTACACTACTGAATGTCAAAATTAGATTATTTTTGATATCTAGCAAATATATTTTGTCTAGCATCTACGCCCCGTTAGACAAATTACAAACTACAGTCTCTGAGATCTATTTTCAATTATTATTCATCACAGTAACTAGCAACTCTACGTAATCAAAATGAGATTTTTATTAAGAACTACCATTATTCTAAGATTCTACGTTGGATATAACATTGATAACCTTTTCGTATGTTCTTCCAAGTTATCTATTAAAATTATTCAAAAGTATTATAAATGTTTTATACGTGAATAGAAAAATATTTGCAAGAAAAAAATTAAGGCGGAAAGTGATCTAAGAGTATTCATTTTATAGATAGATTTAATTGGGACATACAATTGATGTACGTTTTTTTATTTTTTTAATGTTTTTTTTATGTTTTTGTACAAGTGTCATTCATCTGTCATCCTTCTCCTTTCATACTATATTCTATAAGAGCTGGAGCCTACCTCTCTTTGGCCGTTTTCCTCTACGGACTGCGATTGGTGGTGGACGTACGAATGCAATAAAATGTAATAACATATAGGTAAATGCATTGTAAGAACTTCCACTAAAATAAAAATATCTCCACTATTCTTTATCAAAACTTATATACACACTAAAAACTGTATCAAATTGATCATTTTTCAAATGCAATACATTAATCTTAGGTACTCAAAAGCCCCAGCATTCGTCACACATGGCGGGCTGTTTAAAACTTTAATTAAAAATATTTACATTTACTTTTCAATTTTATGTCTCTACGAAGACATTACTATTCAGGCAAAAATACAAGTTATTTATTAGATAGTGTGCGTAATGTGTCATTGCACTGAAATAATTAACTTGATTAATAAAAAGTTAATTGATAATACCCTAGTGGTCTACACCTACTAGCTAGTAGAAACTACATCTACATGAAGCCAAGGGGATGAACAATACTAGTTGGCCTGCTAGCGACCGAGCCGCGCTGCGGCCAACATCTATCGTCGACAGATGCATCGCTAACGGGGCCAAATAAGATTTTACCGTTACTGAACTCCAAAAACTAAATGACAAAAAATCTCTTGTATCTTGCAAAAACTTTACATTAAAATCATCAAAACTGTCTAAGTGTATAGTACCTCTTTTGTAACTGATACCCAGTAAGCTTCGTTTATCAATACATTCTCTGTGATGTTCTGAGGGGAAATCATCAAACAAAACTGAATATTATTAAAACATATTATGTTGAAATATTTAGAAAACAATACAATGGAAAGTAAAAACAGCAATAAGAAGGTATAGCTTACGTCCAATTAGAAGGAAATAAACCAATCTGTAAGAATCAAGAGTTAGTATCTTTTCGTGCTGAGCAATTTTGAATTTGGAAAAATCGACATTTGTAATGTCAGTAAGAAAAGAGAACAAAGAGATTTCAAGAAAAAATCACAAATTTTAAATCCTGAATCAAGTTTCTATTCATATAGATATATATTTATATGGAACAGTGGATTGGTCAGCTCTGTTTTCTCCCTTTTTTGTTCTCTTTCCGAGAACTATAATTTGCTAAAAAAAAAGAAGAAAACGGAAAATGATGAAAGGATAACGTACCTCGTTATGGCGAAGATCGTATACTGGCATTGAAACCGAGGTCATTAGTTGATAGTGTGAATTCCCAAGTTCACTGTATTGACCTTGTTTCATCTACAAAAATAGAAAACATGATTCGCTCTTCTCTTGTTCAACCGAGTTGATCAAATAAAACTTAGATATGAAAAAAACAATTGCAAGTACAATAGTTTCATTGTTGAAAAAAGATCCTGTTTTGTCGAATATGTTAGTTTTATAGCAGTTTTGTCTATTCTATAAACAGTCTTATTTCAATTTATCTTATTTTGATGAAATATAGTACCTATCACTTTGTAATGTAATGATTGTACGATTTTATGTAAACTTTTCAAACATATTTTAGTTTATTACAGACAAAATATCATTTTATCTTAATTTAAATAGGTACTCCTATTCTTAAGATATGTATCTAACAATATTTTATGGTAGGTACCTGTGTAATTCGCCATCGGCGATTTTGTTCTTTTTCCGAATTAAAAAGTACTTTATCCCGCCGTTGACTCATAAAACGCTCTTTTTGTTCCGCTCTTTCTCTTTGCTCCCATAAATAGTCAGCTACTTTTGGATCCTGAAGTATATGTTATTTACATAAGTAAATGCATCATCTCGATTTATGGTGGTCGTCTACTGTGCGATTCTGTAGGGATTCTTCGCTGCGTACTAAACTTTTATGAAACCAGTTATCTATAGTGACATCTCTAAAGCAATACGACTTAAATATTTATAAAAAAGAGCTTATTTATCTCTTAAAGCTTAGCAATGATATGTGATGTTCCATTGAACTAAACGAGAGAAATAACACAGTATGTAGTACTTACTGTGACATTAGCGTAAACAGGTGTCCACACAACAGGATGCTTCTCTCGTTGCAGCACCAGCGGTCGAGCGAGAACGTTCACGTGCTCCAAAACTCTCTCACGAACTTCTGCTAATGTGCTCAGATGCACGTAAAAACCTCTGTTGGCGCACGCCATCCATTTCACCTCTCTTACATCAGCCACCTGCCATCAACTCCATTGATATTATTACAGCAAACAAAGAAGATTCTTTAAACAAGCTACAAAATTTAAAATCTTTTTAGCAACGAATAAATTGTTAATAAAATAGTTGAACATTTGCTTATCATATTCCTCAACATATCTTTGATTGATTTACATACATTTTAAAATATAAAATCGTTATTTTGTAGTCTCTGTCATATTTAAAATTCTGTTTAAAAATGGCGGCCATTTGATCAACGTTTTAGTACACTGGAACACTCAGAAGTACTTCAAAGTAATCTTACAAAATTTGATTACAGACAAGACACCGGAGATATTAAAGTAATAAATAAGAGAATTAAAGCATAGTAAAGTCTAATAAAAATATTAGAATTGATTTAAGTAAATAGTGAAGTTGATCAAACATGAAAATTATCAAATTAGAGGAAAAATAATCGAGATCGAGATTAGTAAAAAGAACGTAAGGTATGTATTGTTTATACTGTTTTGTCTGAGATTAACACTGATATATACTTATATAAATATGATTACGATCATCATTTCAGTAATTTGCTGTCGAAATCATGATATGTGAATATGAAAAATGTGTTGAAAGCGACTAAAAACTTAAGAAACTATTGATTTTGTGAAACTATGTTGTAATAGTCCAAGTAAAATAAATCAAGTTAACTTAAATAATATTTTAAGTAATGCTTGTAAGTAAATTCTTAAATGAGTTAACAAAGTTAAACAGTTTAATAAAGTACTAGTAAAAATTAAATTGTCGTAGCGACTACTATTAGAGAACAAAACAAATAGCCTACTTCACTAACGATTGAACTTATTTAAAAGTTTGAAGACACAGAGCAACAGAATCACCACCTCGCGGAGGCCGCGAGGTGGTGATTCTGATGCTCTGTGTTTGAAGACTAACAAGAAACAATGTATAAACAATATATAAAGACTATAATTACTACAAGCGAAGCAATGAAGATGGAAATAGGGAACATACAAACCACATAAACTGTAAAATATAGTAGACACAGACATGCTAAATATAGTAATAGATGAAGGGTAGATTGTTTTAGTCATAATAATAAGAAAAATAAAGTTTCAATGAACTCAACAAATTTAAACGTAAACGTCAATCAAATATAACGCTCATTATGATTGAAACCACAGATTAAAAACTAGTTAGTGTATAGGTTCAAAAACGTCAAATTCTAAAAAGAATATAATTCAAGGTATTGACACGTATTGACGTACCGGTAAAATTTAAATAAAATTTAAACTGACGAACATTAAAATCATGTTTATGATAGTATTGGATAAATTCAAACAACCTACCCTTGATTATAGTAATAGTAAATAGAAAGAAGAAAGTACCACATTCAAGGTTACTGACAGAAGGTATAAAGGAAGGCATTATGCAGGTCGCACAATGACTACGACACACAGTAATACCTGGAGTGGTACTACCTTTACCTCTCGACCTATCAGGTAGGTGAACACTCTCACAGGAGTATCATACTTCCAATTGTATTTCTCGAAAAGTTCCTTATAGTTATATGGTACACCATCTGTAACCAGCATTATGGCCTGAAATATAAAATGAAACATTTTTATAACGTCATTATTATTGATCATGAATTATTAAACCTTTAATATTTATAATACAATAAAATTATATTTTTATTATATTGTAATACAAGAATAGGATGTTTATATGTTAGAAATTCTTAACTCTTAAATTATATTTCTTTTAATGCTAATACAATAATTAAATATGAAATCGTTGAAAATGGAAATTATTAAGTTTGATGTAAAAAATGCAATACAGATGTTTTATTTAATAATCTCTATATATGTACTAGCTTTCCACCCGCGGCTTCATTGTGTGAATTATTTTAATAACACATATAACTTATTGCGTAAAAACAAACCGTTTTTAGCTTTTTTAACTCTATATTTGTACCCAATTTCATCAAAATCGGTTCAGTGGTTTAGACGTGAAAGTGTAACAGACAGATAAACAGAGTCATATCACATTTATTAGTAAAGATAATTTACTCTTTTTTGTTCAAGTTAATGTTAGGTTTGTGATATAAAATATAAATAAATATATTCTATTTGAAAGCTTATAATTATAATGATAGAATATCAACGAATTTCAACGATGGTTATTGTAAAACATGAATAGCCTTGTTAAAGTAACAACATAATAACCTGATTACAGTTTGCTCCCCCGCTGTTATTTCTGTAGATTTCTAGAAGCTCAAATGCCCTCGTTAACGCTGCCGAAAAATTTGCTATTTCCATAGTCTCAAAATTATCGAGACCCAACTTTAACTCACGAAGATTCGCTAGTGTAGCCTATAAATAATTTAAAAAATATATTGACACTACCTTGTAATACTTATGGTGTAAAAACATAACCTCTTTTTAATGTAGTCGGTTAAAAGTAGTAGCCAATGTGTTATTTTTTAAATTTTTTTTTTTATGATAGTGGAAGGCAAACAAGCAGACGGATTTCCTGATGGTAAGAAATACACGTCGCCTATAGACACCAAAGGTGGAAATGGTACGTTGCCAACCTGAGGCTGGGATAGTAAGGCTCTTGAGTGAGTAAGTTTACCGGCTACCTTACCCTCCAACACGACAATGTTCGGTTACGGTTCAAACACTTTTCTTCAAATTTTGTATTTAGTGGGTTTCGTGGGCGATTAATCGATCTAGGTTTTATTTTCTCAAAATGCCGTTTTATGGCTGTTTTCATTAACCTATTTTAGGCTGACTAGAGTTTCGTTGCTGAGATATTTTTTTTAATAACAGTGGTTGCCTGGTAACGGGAGCCCTATCTCTTATCGTTGATAGATAATTAAAAAAGGGCCATTAATCGTGTTTTCATTGACTAAACCTCCTTCAATATTATAAGAATACGAAGCTAAATTTGGCCACCATTTACGAAGTTAGAATGTCTCGGTCGAGAAATCGGAAGTTTAGAACGCTTTAAATACCTGGTTCATATCTCAGTCCGATTGTTTCTTTAATTTTTTTTATCGAATTCATATTTCATCAGCAAGTAATTTGCATAGTTATATTCCAAAAAAACATCATCACTAATAAAAAACACCGAGCAAAGCTCGCTCACCCAGGTACTAAAATAATATTATAAATGCGAAAGTTTGTACTATGTTTGTTAATCTTTCACACAAAAACTACTTGACGGATGTCAATAAAATTTTACAGTAAAATAGCTTATACGTCAGCATAATTTATATAAGCTACTTTTTAACCGACTACAATAAGAGAATATGTTTCACGCAATATGCATAAGGCGGAAAATTATTACTAATACTCCTCTACTAATTACTAATACTCCTCTGTCCATCCGTCTGTTTGTCACCAGGCTATACTTCATGACATTATAACAAGATTTTTTAAAATTTTTTTTTATGATATTGGATGGTAAACAAGCAGACGGATTTCCTGATGGTAAGAAATGCACGTCGCCTATAGACACCAAAGGTGAAAATGGTGCGTTGCCAACCTGAGACTAGGATGGTAAGCCTCTTGCGTGAGAAAGTTTACCCTACTCTACAAACCAGAACACGACAATGGCGAGCACAATAGGTAAAGCGGTGGTACCAATCCGGGCGAGTCGTTGCAAGACTCTACCACCTAATCAATGTCACGGTGTTGGTG
>DVZL01005755.1:0-11833 GCA_018236625.1 Lasaia peninsularis
CTCTCACTGATATCGATAAAGTAAAAGTGCATTAAAATAACTAGCCCGCCATCTTGGATGTTCCACCATATTGGATTTACATTGACGTCACATATATTGTCATCTAAATTAAACATGTTCCCGAAATTTCAGATCGATCTGTTGAAGATGCTTCAAAATTGTGCGTCAACATTCCACACTAACATACAAACGTACAAAATTAAAAGTTTGTAATAAGTAATCACTAGCTTTAAAAATAGTAAAATTAAATTTTGTTTACTATTATTAATCTACGCCTTATAGGAACGGGCACTATTTATTATGACGTCAGTTAAATAAAGCAAGATGTTCATATAAAAGTTACTATAATTCATCTCTCAAACCATACAACAATATTACTTCATGTAAATCACATTAAAAACTCTATATAAAAATAACTTATACTAATTAGCTTCCTCCACCTCATCATCTGTTGTGAATTCACTTTCGTCACCTCCCTGAAACAAAATATACAACTATTCATTAATTACACCATAATAGACAATTGACAACAAGGCTTTGTCTATATCATGCAGCTATAGGTTACACCCCATCTGGAGATTACAACCCAATATAGGCTGATCTCTAATACTATATATTACTTCAACCAAATTTCTGTCTCTCAGTCAAATTTGTGAAGTTCACAAAGTCAGTACAAACTGGCTTTAGGAGAGTGATCGTAAGAGAATGAGATGGATGTTTAATAGTACCTTTAGTTTCATGGTCTAAATGGACGTAGGTAAAAAGAAAGGACTCAATCCACAGTCACTACAGAGTTAAAAAAAACTAATTATTTGGCTGTTAATGTAAGTTATTTGCCTTTTTATTAAAATAATATTATAATATATTTTATTTAACAAATAGATAAATTTATGGAAATATACAATAATTCGTTTTTGCTAAACTTTTACATTTTGTACATACACATTATGTGTTCTCTTTACTATACGTTCGAGTTGAGGTAGCTAGAAAAAAAAAACTAGTTTTCTTGTACGTTTTAGAAATGGGGTTTTCGCTGAATTGTACATCCAACTTCCATTCCAATATATGCCAACAACATTTATTAATTTTGTGAATTGACTAGTTTCTGCTTAACAACATCCAAATTTATTCAAGCCTAAATGTTATAGGTCGTTTTAAATACAATATCGTAAACTACACGCAATGTATTCTATCTTTAAATTTTAATACTAATATCATTTTGTGGTTTATGGGAAAATGATTCGCAAGCTCCAATGTAATTAAGCAGAATATCTTTTGTTTATTTTTTCTCGTCCTTGTATTTCATACATTAATCTATTAAGTTAACATGAGTGGCGTAATAACAATAAACGCTTTACCTGATCGTTGTTTTCTGAATCGGAATCACTGAGGTCCCACTGCGGGTGCTCGGCCGGGACCGCCGCCGCCTCCTTCACGTCCAGCTTCATGTCCTGCTGCTGGTCCATGCCGATGTACGAATCTGTGCGACGAGTGTTTTGATTTAATCATGTAACATCATGTTGGAAAGCAACAATAACGAGTTTAAAAATTATTTTAACGTCTAAAGCGTCCCGTTTAATGGAGCACTGTGTCATAATGTAAGAATAAATAAATAAATAAAATAAAGATTACTGGACAAATTACATAAATTGATCTAACCCCAAAGTAAGCAAATTAATTGCTTGTGTTATGGGTGTTAGAAAATGATACTAATACATAGAAATACTTAAACAGATACAAGAATAAATTTAATAAACACCCAGACCCGTCAGACAGAAATACAAACGTTCATCACACAAATGCCTGTCCCCGTCGGGAATCGAACCCGAACCTCGCGGTTAGTCGATGCGGTTAGGCGTGTACGCTAGCCACTCGGCCAACGAGGCGGTCAATAATACAATGAATAGTATAGTGTGATGTAGTGTGCTATGAAATAGTGTAGAGTAATAGATTCTAATGTTATGTATTGTTATGTAGTGTATTGTAATGTAGTGTACTGTGATGTAGTGTAGTGTGATGAAGTGTAGTGTGATGAAGTGTAGTGTAATGAAGTGTAGTGGGATGAAGTGTAGTGTGATGAAGTGTAGTGTGATAAAATGTAGTGTAATGAAGTGTAGTGTGATGAAGTGTAGTGTGATGAAGTGTAGTGTGATAAAGTGTAGTGTAATGAAGTGTAGTGTGATGAAGTGTAGTGTGATGTAGAGTAGTGTATTGTGATGTAGTTTAGTATAATGTGACGTAGTGGTGTGGTGTAGTTACCAGAGCGCAGACAGCAGGCGAGCGTGTAGAGTCCAGGCCACCGCGGCGCGGTGAACCGCAGCGCGAGCTCGTGCGCGGCCGCCAGCGCCGTCACGTGCGCCGGCGCCGTCAGCAGCGTGCGCGACTTGCGGTCGCAGATGTAGCACCACCAGAACTCCTGCTTCTCCTGTGGGAACCGCACGACCGCGGACCGGGTTAAGCCAGCTACGTGTCTCGACATCGGGAGCTCGTTTACAAAATATTTTTTCCCGAATCGTTCCGTACGTACGTTCTTTCAAATGACCGCACACTGAGCGAGTGTTCGCTCGCCAACATCCGTGACCTTTATTAGGTTGTAGTTTTACTCCGCCCGGTATGGGATGGTGCTATCGTCTTAACTATTTCTTCCACTATAACGTCGATGTTCAGTTTGGAAGATTCGATCACCGCAAAACCTACTACATGCGAGTGCAATAGGCTTAGAACCCCGCCTCAGTTGAGTAAAAAAGGATTACTACCCTCGCTCTATAAGCGACGTTTCATACTTACCATCAGGATTATATGTTACTTTTGAATTCCATTTATACAACAAATACAATATTTTTTTATGGGATAAGACAGCGAACAGGCACACGGGTCTCCTGATGGTAAGAGACAACCGTGGCCTATACACACCATAGATGTTGTAAGTGCACCACTGTCCTGTGGTCAGGCTGTCAGACCTTTTGTGCAAGTCTACCGGCTACCCTACCCTCCGGACATTAAATAAGGAAATATCTGGTCAAGACACCAAACACTTCTTAGTACGGATATAACTATAATATTATTTAAAGGAAGATAAACATTTAAAAACATTTTATTCCAACCTAATTAACGGGTGATTCAGAAATAAGGTCAGGCTCACCAGAGGATAGTTCGGACAGTGTACTGGATGTGAACTCTTGGAGCGACCCTCGAGTCGTTCCCGCTTCTGAAGTCGCTTCTGGAATTTATCCCATTGGTCGTCGTCATCCTCTTCCGCGGCCGACGACGGCGCCCGAGACTCGTCTTCTGAACCGGAGCTATTTGATCCAGACTCATTGCAACTGCCGTCGTCTGATTCCTCGCCTGTTAACAAAAAAATCTTTCATTGCACGAAATAAGTTTGAAATAATGGTTAGAGAAGTTCAAAACTTTGTACATCTGTTGGTTTTGTAGGGTATATGTTGTTCTATTTCTTCTTATTACACCAGGTTAACGCCATACATGCGAGGTTTACATACATCGGTTTTGTCCACAATGGATCTTGAAAGTTTTTAATAACATACTTTACCATTACATGTAATTTCATAGTTCTACTAGATTTCCGCCGCTGATTAGATAACAAAAGAGCTGATTTTTTTCCAACTTATAACAACGACGACGACGGGAAAAAACATACCCTTTTTTTCTATGTTTTATTCTCATATATAAGCTATCACACTGTAAAGTTTCATCTAAATCCGTCCAGTAGTTTTTTCGTAACAAACATCCATACAAACATCCATCCACACAAACTTTCGCGTTTATAATATTAGTAAGATATTTAAAAATATATTAATAGAAAAAAATATATACCTTCTTCATCTTTCTTTTTAGATTCTTTAGATTTATTTTGAACTTTCTCTTCGCCATCTTTGGTTTTCTTTTGGTCCACTGAATTCACTTGTGTGTTTGTAGGAGCCGGTTTGACAGGTTTGGCTGCTGCCGGTTTCTTTGCTTTCTTTGAAGGTCCATGCTTTTTAGCTTGTTTCATCCACACGGGCCTTTTAAATGCATCTTTTTTATCATTCTTCTCGTTCTTATCATTTTTGTCATTTTCATCTTTTTCCAATCCCTCCTCTTCTTTTTCTTCTCTGTTGATAAGAAAATGCCAATTCGTACACGGAATAAATTATCTTCTACCTAGACAAGCCTAGAAATTTCGTACTTTGGACCGTATGAAGCGGGAATAAAGTCGTTATTACTCGAGTAAGTAATTAGAGGTCCGGAAGTGGTCTATTTTCCCCCGGTAACTTGTCGCCCTTGCGTACTTATTTTAATCTCCCTAACACACACAAAAACTATTACCGAAGGGCAACAGCAAATATTACTAAGCAATTTATGCTTTACCTTGTAGGTTTTGATATGCTGTGATAATCTTGCGATAATAATAAAAAATACTATTCAAAAAAATTACTGTAGACATTCAATTCAAAAATACATTACTTATGTTGTAGCGGCAATTTAATGTTTACAAACATTTTGCTGGATTCTGGGGTACTCACAAATAACATAAGACATTATTCGTAGCAAATATTTAAAAATAAATTAATTTAATCCAGAGACAGATCTGTCAATTTTTTCATATTTAATTTTCAACAAGGTTTAATATTGCTTACATAAACGTTTACAAAAATTAAAACTGCAGTAATACATATCACTTATTTTTAACTATCAAGGAAACGTAACGGTGATAATTGTAAATTATATATTAAAATATATTGGCATGAAAATGCTTTAATATGCATCACAAGGCCACTTGCATAATAAAGTTTAATGTTAAAATGTTCTTTTGCAATGTTTGTTTAGGTAAGTTATAAAAATACTGCACTTATTGTGATCAAATTTCTTAACTATCTGTAATTTACCGCAATACCAAAGAAATCATGTATTAACATATTTACTGTCCTATGACAGATTTATTTAACTTTTTTATGGATATAACATATGTGCTTAAATACAGGATACATATAAAAAACGTTATATTTATCCTGGGATTCCCATGCAAAATAGTGAAAAGGCTGTAGATATTCAATCTCAATAATTTACTTTTATCTTTACTAAATAGGAGGCTGATTAAATCCAACCCATTATGAATGAGGCTTCGACGGAACCCACTGACGGAATTTGTAATGTCTTCGAACATATTCATTTAAATCTCATGCTGTAAAGGGCCATTGATTTAATGTACAATGTGTTTAAGATAATTTGATAAGGATTATCTTAATTGTTATTATTGTATAGTATTGTTTAAAATCGTTTCGTAAAAAGTGAAAGATAAAATGTTGTTATTGAGTTATGGCTTATCCCTAAGTGACAGACATGACACAAAGAGTCCACGATGGTACTTTTTTGAAGATCTTTTTAAGGTGTAGTACATTAGTTTGTGTTTGCAATGTCATTGGAAAGAAGTGCACTACTTTACATCACATAAATCTTAATAATTATTATTGTTTCTCCTTCGCTTCGCACGCATATACTATATGCGTTATATACATAAAAACCTTCCTCTTGAATTCCTCTATCTATTAAAAAACCGCATCAAAGTCCGTTGTTTAGTTTTAAAGATTTAAGCATACATAGGGACAGACAGAGAGAGTGACTTTGTTTTATAATAATATGTAATGATATAACAAAGACATATTTTTATGAAAATGTATTATTCAGTAATTCATTTTTGCTAAACAATTACATTTTGTACATACATTGTTATACATAAAAAATTCTGTTGAATCGCTTTATCTATTAAAACAAACTGCATCGAAATCCGTTGCGTAGTTTTAAACATTTAAGCAAACATAGGGACAGACAGATAAGAGGACGCAACTTTGTATATTGATTATATTTGATTTAACCTCAAAATATGCAAATTATATTATTGTTTTATGGATGTTAGTTAATGATACTAATACAGAGAAATACTTAAATAAATTTAATTAGCACCTAAACCCGGAAACATAGATGTTCATCACGCTTTAGATATAAAAAGTCGTTAGGTGCGCGTATATCATAACTTTGCAAACTTTCAACCTGGTAGAAAAAATATTTAGACATATTTTGATTTTTTTCACCTTTGAAACCATAGTTCTTTAACTTATAAGAAAATGACACTCACTTTATATTATTTTTTTCTTTAATCGTAGTATCTCCAAAGAGTTCTTTCATATTAGTTCTGCGAAGGTAAACTGTTACCGTAACTATTGCACCAGCCGTTACTACAGTTGAGTTTTCATCATCAATAACTGAAACATGTCAACAAATAATTATTTATTTTGTTTTTTTTTGTTTAGTTGAAACATCAGAAAAAAGGTTACATGTGTTTTAATGCGGTTTAGCAAATTTTGACAACCCTAAAACTACCATTTTGAAATAGACATAGTTTTAAAAACTAGGGCCAACGCGTAAAAAAATGACTTCTCAGATAATAAAATTTTAGTTTATAAAAGTGTGAAGAAAAAGTTACAACTTTAGCAAGTTCATTTGAACATGATTTAGATAATATCTGTTTTAGAACAGGTTACAAATATATTTTTCTTCTCATTTTAAAAACTAAAATTTAATTATCAACAAACTGTTTTTTTTTGTGGATGGGTTCCAGTTTGCAATAGTATTTGTGACACTAAACACATGTGACAAATTTTTGCCACAGGAATTCACACAAAATATTTTTGTGTTTTTATCTATACTAATAAATAAAATTGTAGTGTCTGTATGTAATATAAAAATAACCGCTTTTTACTAAATGAGTATATTTTATTTTTATTAGAGAGGTATATTTCTGAGTATGTTTACAGGGTACATATACCAAAGCAACAATTTTTAGAATTTTTGGTCTGTCTGAAACGGCTAAACCGATTTTACGGGATTTTCACTGGCAGATAGCTGATGTAATAAGGAACGGTTTACCTACTTTTATTTTTGAATTTTGTTTTAGAAATTTGTAAAATAAAATAATTAAACAAACGCGGACGAAATCGCGGGCACAGCTAGTACATTATAAGTTTTTAAATAAGAAAAATAATATAATATATTTGGTACTTTATAAAAATAAAAAAAAGACGGATTCAAATTGTTTTGTTAAAATTTCAAAAAGTACTTATCAAATAGCCATAAAATGAAATAGGTTCAGTATTAAACAAAGCCGAACACAACATAAAAAATATTGTTTAACCCGTTTCATAATTGTCAAAAATATCTTTTAACAGACAACCAAAAAAGTAAGGAGACAATTTGATGGAACTTTATAACGCCTATTAAATGTTAGTAGAAAATATATTTAACATTCTCGTTGATGCAGTGAACAAGTCACTTAAAGCTGTAGTTTCTTTTTCAATATTTACTTTCTCTTTCAATTCTTGGTAAAAATGGTTGTTCAAAGCTTCAGAATGAAGCTATTTTTTTGTCTGCTACTATCTCCACTTAATAATCTATAACATTTTTCAATTCGCTTAGCAACGAATATATCTGGACAATTAATATAGGTACATGCACTTCCCTTTGGCCCAAAATTGGAGGTTACTTATTTATTTATTATGTGTGGTATTCAGAGATATTTCCCAGCATACAGTGCATAAGAACTTTCAAAGTAATATAATACATAATTCACTAGTTCTGCACAACATACATTATTACATGAGACTTATGTGGAAAAATTATCATTTTAAAACTATTTTACCTTCTGTATTCACTTGAAAATGTATATAAGGCATATTTCCTAACACCTTCATGACATCTTCATATTGTTTATCGTTTAAGAATCGCAAGACTTGTCTTCTCTCCTCTCCTGACAGTTGTGCAAGTTGTAACAGGGATTTTATATGTTTCTTACGATTAGTGAAATATTTTAGGTGATCTTCAGTAATATATGGCAGTTGTAGCAATGGTGATTTGTACTCCCAAAGTCCTTGTACTATCATTGGTGATAACTTCATACAGTTTTCAATTGTTTCAATTGTCGGCAACCGCGGTACTGAAAATAATAATTGAAGACCACACTAAATTTACCAGTATTCTAAAAAACAGAGATTCTTAACCAAGTTTTTCGAGCTTTAATTTTTTTATTTGGCATCTACATCCAACTAACTCGTGGGAACTAGAAACTACTTTTATTGATTTTTAAATAAAAGATCTAACTTAAAATCTAAGCCATGACTGATCAAAAACAATTTGTTTTAGGTAAAAAAATTCTAAAATTTAAAATCAAGGAAAATGTAACAGCCATTGAATAGTTGCCTAAATAATTTTTTGTGCTTCAAAATTAGATAATAAAAAATATTTTGATTTTACTATTTGTTTAGATTTAGTTGTGAGGACAAATAATAAATTTAATAATATATAAAATATATATATATAGTAATAACATACAAATTTTAAAAAACAAAACTAAGAATATTAAGTTGGAAAATACTGGTTTTGAATATATGCTCCTAAAATTTCAATGATACAAATTAATTACATTTTTATCTATGAGATAATAGTAATAAGACATTAATGTCTTATTAAAATTCTTAATGCTAATGTGTAGGTCACTTTAAATCAGTACAAACAATTACAGTAGAACTCACAATGGATATTAGAATATTAAGTTATATTTTGTAGTCCTGGTACTTCTTTTAATGGATGTATTTTTCAAACACAATATTAGAGCTTGTATAAAAATGTTTAATAGATTGATTTAAACCTTACAGCTTTGATTCAAAAGAGTCAGTGTTTTGTTTTTGTTAATTATTTTCTTGTCAAGTGAATAGCAACAGAATACAATTGTTAGACAACTAAAGATAATAACTATAATTTCACTTACTTCGTCTTGCATAAGCGAGAGCAATGAGTTGATTCACACAGTTGACCATTTCAACAATGAGATCAGGACATCGTGATACAATATACCGTCTATCAACTTCCAACGTATCTTGCGGCAACTTCATTCTTGATAAATGAGCATGTAATAAAGCACGAGCTTTAATACTGTATGGACGACATAACGGTTGCTCTTTATTTTTTTCACCCAAATTTGGAAGTTCACGTAGTAACTGAAAATGTTATTAAATTTGCAACGAATAAAAATGATAAATTGTACACAATTGAAATCAATAATAAAATGTTTTTTCCTCACCATTGGAACTTCTTCATTATCAGTAATTCTTTCAATTATTTCTGAGTTATGTCGACGATCAAACTCACATGAAGCTGCCAGGATCATTAAGGCTCGTTTTAAAGGCATTGATGGTGTTTTGTGGCAGAAATAGAAATACATTTGTGTGGTATCCAACAAAACTTGTTCACCTGAAAATCTAATAGAACGATACCACCACATACCAACCTGAAATTTACAATTGCAGATTTTATAATTTAACCGAACAACACACATCATTTGATAGCTTTATTAATCAAGATGATAATATATTATCATATGGGCTATATTATCAGGCCTATGCCAAGAGGAACACTCAGATTAGGGATATTTTATAAAAATTCTAGTTAAGTTTGTTTGTTGTATTATGTTTCTCGGAATAAAAGGTTTTATTATTATTATTATATTATCATACCTCCTGGCACATACAAAACATAAAGTGAAAATATTTTTTAACTTGTTGCTTTTACAACTTTATTTAAAGTAAAAAATTATTATCCAGCATTATCCAGCTTGAACAATCTGTTTTTTAATATCTACCAAGAGTGTTCTAAGCCCCTTACGAACCAAAATATACTCTTTAAATTACATATATAATTTACCTATTTATGAATTAGGACTATTATCTATATGAACTAGACCCATATAATATTACTTACAACATATGTTTCACAGTTTTGAACTTAATATATCTCTATATCATTAACACAATAGACATAGTATGCCAAAACATATAAACTCAATTCATATTTTATCCTACTATTTTAAAAAATCTTGTAATGAGAAATCAGGTGAATGTCTTTATTACTCTTTCTTGCAAAAACTACGGAATAGATTTTCATTAAAACTTTAGAGTAACATAGCTTATATGTAAGAATAACATATAGGTTAACTTTTTAACTGACTACAATAAAAAGAGTATATGTTTTTACACAATAAATTTGGAGTCAGAAAAAATGGATAGCCAGGTAGGTTATAATCTTTCTTAAAATGTAAACATATTTTCAAACTTGACTTAAAATTCCAAATTATTTTGTGAAAATCTCCTAAGTAAATTAATATGACTAAATATAGGACAATTTTTTTTTCAACTTACTGCAGTAGGCATGGCCACCATGAACACAAGTGCATAAAGTCCAAGCACCCATACACTGTTTTCCTTTTCAACAATCCAACTTGGAAGAGCTATACCAAAGCTCATAGCACCAGGGCCATCCGGATTACCATATTTTTCCCAATTTCGTCTAGCTTCATCATCCGTAAGTGCCTAAGAATCATAAGTTTTATATATTAAAGCTACAATAAGTTCATTTTTTATGGATTAAAGTTAAAAAGGCAAAAGGCAGATTGATTTTATTTAAAAGTAAGAAATAAATGCACACACGCATTTACTTTTTGAACTTAATTTCTGTTAGTCCAGGTCAGAACCCTGCCATGTAGCAATGAGTTTTTCTAACTTAAGTACATTTTCTGAGTGCTTTTAGAGTGAAGGGTAATATCAAGAGGAAACCAGGATTTGTAAATTCGACCTAATTTAGGATTGGGCCCAGTTAAATAGTTAGCTAATAAAAAGTTATTTTGATTTGTTTGTTTGTTAAGCAGGGAATTCACACAATAGACATGCCCACAGGGTCAAGTCTGCCGGGCATGTCTGTCACAACAACACACTGCACAGACCAATCACTTCGTGTTCAACCGTCTACCCAATAAGTTGTGTTATGTGGATATGTAATAATTAATCACAAAACAAAAAGACAACAAATGGCAATTGCTGGCACTACATTTATAATATTAGATAAAAAGAAAAGAATTTGGTGCAATGAAGTAAATTGTAGTACCACAAACTAGGTGATGTGTATGTTTGTGACACATCATCAGTCATTAGAATGGGTTCATCAGTTCTAACATACTGACGTACTCTACTCAATTCCCATCTGTAGGAGTTTCATAGGGGGACTAAAGCTAAGTCAGCATCGGGATTAATTTCTTTGCATTTTTTTTATAGCATTTTGGTAATTATAGGGTTTTTATTAATTTCTCTGATTTCAAAATCAAACAAAGACGTCTGTACTGGGCGCTGACGCTTTCTGGTCTGTGCTCAGACAGCCCACGGCAAGCATTCACATACAGAAAATCGCATCAGCACAGGCATACGACGGGCGGTTTGCTAGACTGACTGCGGCGGCCCTACACGCAGCAAACATGCTCAGACTTCATAGTAACGAGGTCATGTCTGTTGTGTGAATTCCCTGCTTAACTCTATTAGATAAAATATATAATGTTTAAGGTGCTTTAGACTATGTCAAGTAAGTTTCTTAGAGAAAACATGTTTCTAGAGAACTACTTTACAATAAGAAAATTGAGGAAACTATAGTATAGAGACTATAATCAAATCATGTACAAAACCAAGTAAATGTATTGGCTATAATGCATTATTTAATAATAATATTAAAGATCTGTTTTTTTATGTTCATATTTTTAATGTTTTTTTATGTTCATCGTATAAGCATAGGAAAAAAATAATTAAGACAAATAAATGATAATAATAATAAAACTTTGTAACATTATGTAACATTTTTCATTAATTAATCTACATCTGTTGGTCCTATTAAAATGTAGAAGGACAGGACACATTAAAAATTTATAAAAATACACATTTATTGTGAATTTTGACAAAGTACATAC
>DVZL01005756.1:0-11832 GCA_018236625.1 Lasaia peninsularis
AGATTCCCATTGAGGTTGGTTTTAATATTATAATAGTTAATATCTATATACATAATAAAAATGAAGAGGAGTGAATTTTGTGCATTGGAGATAAAAAAAATAAGCCTAAGCAACTTAAAATAGGCAGTAGACGAACAAATTTTGGATTTTTTGCACGATAAGACCGCAACGGTGTTCTAATTAAATAAAAATCACTACGGAATTTTAGTGTTTTTACAAAGTCCAACTGATTTAAAATGTTGGTTCCGTATTTAAATAACGTATAAACAAATGCAAAATATAGGAATTACGTGCTTGTAGAGGGTTCCCTAGCATAAAATTAAATTAATAAAAAAATATCAAAACTTTGCTATTAGTATAGCAAAGTAATTCCAGAGGTATGATTAATATCTTTGACACTTGATACTTTTGTTTAATATTAACACAAAATATTTATACTGTTCCACTTAAATGAATACATAATACTATGTAAAAAAATTAAATAATATATTACTTACTTATTTCGCTTACTCCAGCATCCTCAGAGCTTTTTAATTAAGATTGGTTATAAAATAAATATTAAATGTATGCGTAACAGTATAAGTGTTTTGTAAAAATATCGTAACTGACCGTCATGTTATATTATTAAATATATTCTTGGAATAAAATCATTTTCATTGATAAGTGTCTGTTGAAAACATTATTATATATTATGATATAAATTGCATACATGGAGAATATTAGAAAAGTAGTTTCGGTATTTGGTTAGGGAACCCTAAAATATGGTACAGATTATTTATCATATAGATAGGTATGTAACCTTTACCGATTAGAAAATTGTTTCAAAATTAAGTCCGTCAAACTGCAGATACTGACTGTAGTCTGTAATCGAACTTGTGATTTTTCAAACCTTTGGTGAAACTTTAAGCACTTTAAGCAAACTAATAAAAAATCTAAAAATGTGTACGTGAGTGATCACCAAATTTCCAGTGTATCATACAAAATAACAATTTAATTCTTATAATTACGACTTAAATGAGTATCAATAAGGATGCGACTCGAAAGGGTTCTTTACATCCCCCGCTAACCCCCCAAGAAGGGGTAACTGCACCCCCACCTGATTACCATATTTCATTTACTCAACGAAATTATGCTAATTACTTATATTGCTTTGTGTAAAAAGGAAATTTATAAGGATTAAAGTTGCCCCCCAACCGCCCCCGACCGGTTCGATCCGGTTGTGACTAGTTACAGAAAGTTCTGGAATGAATTATTTAAGAGATGAGTCTGAAAAAAGTTGTTAAGCAACCGCCATTCGCGATTATAATCGGGCCCAATTTAAATTCAAATTGGGGAATTTTTTAATTTTGTTATTGATGACCCCCTCGCTTCCACCGATTGGACGATGTTAAAAGTTCTCGAGAACTTTCTGAGCGATTCTTATTTATATTGCGAGGATCTTACTTAACAGAAATTAAATGACTTAATTAAAATTCAATCCCTTGCTTTTGTTCTTAGCTTCTTTGCGATTTTTACATAAGTTTATTTGCATCTGGAATTTGATTTGTCAGGCTTGCCAAACGCCATGTCCTGGGACCTGTTAACCTCGGTTACTCGTGTATGCACGAGTATGTACCTCTGCCTACCGCTTTAGGGATCATGATGATATTTAGTTTTATTTACATTAAAATGAATAGTTCCCTTTGCCTGCCTGCTTAGCTTCACGTGGTGTATTTTACGTAATATGAAAACATTTGACAAGGTCACTAATTTATCTCACCTCTGCAACTAAGATGGGAATTCAGGCCCAATCTTAGATTTGGTCAAATTCAAATATACGAATCCGGGTTTCCTTAGGACATTTTTCTCACTGTAAAAGCACTCAGGTACTGTTTTTAAATTCTGAAACGCTAACCGCTCATTCAGTTTTGTGTTATCGTTTTAACGTAAAGATCATAATAATCCTAATATATTGGCTAAAAAGCTTTACTTAAAATATTGTTTTGAATAATAAATAGGTATGTTTTTATTCTCTTGTAAATTCGTTGACTTTCTGCGTAAACTCTATTATTCTAAATGTTAAGCTGACATATGCTAATATTACATTAAATATAAATTATTATTCATTATTTAAGAATTATTATTTTTAATAATATGATAGGAGGAATAAAGATGATATTACACTAAAAACAAATAATTTCTGATCCAATACGAAGGTATTTTTAAAACGATACCTTCGTATATTAAATAAAGTGTTATTACTATAGCCATAAGAAATAAATTATATCATTCGAATTGAATTATAGTAATGAAAATACGTCGCTTTGGGCGAAGAGAGCCCCCGGCCGCTAGTTTCGCAACTTATCCCGACTAAGGCAAGTCCTTATTTAAATGTAAATTAGGTTCATTTCACGAAATTAATGTCGTACAGTTCCACCCCCTGGATATAGTGGCCATACGCTAATTTCATTCCGGACAGTCCGTGGTTAATAATTCAATTTTTTCATTTATAAATTGACATAGTCCTAAATTATTTTCCTTTCTTTGCGATAAACAGTTTCTTTAATTTATAGGCCCTTAAGTGATCCACTTCATTTTTTTAGGATAAAGTTTAAAAAATATTATAGATAGAGATGAAATAACGTGTGAATAAACAAGCCCCAAGTTCATAATAAGATTTAAAAATTGAGTTTAATATTAAGCTAAAATGTACGTAAACAATGTAACATACAATTAAAATTTAAGAATCTATAACTTGCATGCAGAATTAGTGCATTTTTTTCGAAAACGAAATATTTGAAAATCTTTCAATTTTTTGTAGTTCAAATTTTAACCTCTGATTTGACTTTTTTATTGTATAGATAGGTGATATTTTGTAAATTCTAAATCAAGTGCAACATAAAACATAAAAAAAACATTTTATTAACCAAATACATGTTAATAAAATTAAAATGTCCTACAAAGACATGAAGTTTGGTCTCCCTTACAACACGGAGTAATGGCTGCTCTATGATTATATGGACAGACGAGTCATTACTCCTGTGTAAGTGTTGTTACGAATTGCTAATGTTGTGCTCTCAGAGTTTTACACACAAATTAATTGTTATTATAAGACTCACACAACTTTACTTCAACACAGATAAACTGCAAACTATGACTAACGATAAGTACTTGTATCCTTACTGAGATGCGAGTTTCTACTTTGTGAAGTATTTTTTAACGTAAATTAACGTCGTCAGAGCTCTTTTAAGCACATTAAATTAATTGTAATTTTTAATTATAACGTATTGGGATAAAAGTAGGGCCACGATAAACTGAAAACTGACTTGTAATCTGAAGAATATAAAAAAATTGAGTTAAATCCCTTTGCTAATATATAAATTATCTTTTATGTAAAAAATAACGAACTCAGAGCTTTTTAAATCTTAATATATGTCCTAAAAAATAGAGCGACAATAAACTGCAAACTGACGTGTAATCAAGAGAATATAAGTATTTGTATCATTTTCGAGTTGATTCCTTTAACTAATAATGCTTTGTGGAGTATTTTTAACGTAAATTAACATAACCAGAGCTTTGTAAAAGCGCATTAAATTGATTGTAATTTTAAATGTTAACGTATCTGTAGTAAAAGTAGAGCTACAGTAAAACTACAAACTGACGTATAATGAAATAAAGATAAGTATTCAAACCCTTTGAGTTTTGAGTTGTGTTCTTTTACTTATACTGTGAAATATTTTTATTAATTTAAACTTAAGTGTGTACCATGATAAAGTCCGATGTTCGGAATTATATTAGTGAGTCATAATATTATGTGACAGAGTGCGGTGCACTGACTAGACGTTTGTATATTTTACATTCAACTAACTTCCACACACCAATTGCAAAGTATGACTTGGAATAGGATATCGCTTTAATGTTATGCCTATTATATACTTCGAGTCACTTTTTTTTAAAGTAGCCTAATCAGTATTTCAGATCACATTAAAATTTAAAGATATTAAAAAAAACTGCTACCTTTATACTTGTTTGATTTTTATTCTGAGGAAATTCGCTAAAGCTGCATGTCCACGAATGCTGTCACCCGAGTGCTGGGACTATGTTAATGTGGATAAGCCCTTACAGCGTCGCTATTTCGATACCGTCATCAATTTTCTGTGACGTCTTCGGTGCAGCGTTGTACAAACGGAGTAAGAGATTTTCATCCGAAATTATTTTATAAATTATGAGTAATAGTTGACTGCAGTATTATTGATCATACATATTTAAATTTTACTAAAAGTAAGATATTTTATTTACTACTTACTATAGGATTTGTATATGTATCAATATTACCCATATTGTATATATATAAAAAATAGGAAGACGTAATTTTTTTTGTGTACATAACGTTTTTTTTAAATCAGAAATTACGAAGAAAAAATGTTTATATTTAGGTTTGGACTATTGAACTTGATTTTTTTAAATATGAGTTAAATTCACATCTTAAATCTGTCCTAGAACTCTCTAGAACACTGACAAAGGTATATGTCACTTAAAGAGTGACTATGTGGTATAAATCAAAACGAAAATCACGAATCGGTAAATCCCACACTAAAATAGAAGTAATCGTGAAATTACAATCGCGATCACTTCGACCGACGCGATATGAACAGAAAGCAAAAGGGTTAGTTCACCCCACTATAATTACGCACACACCCGCAGAGCGCATTAACACAAGGATAGAACAAGGCAACTACTTAGCATTTTCAAATTAAATACACTAATCACTTCTATAAACGCACTGTGTACGGATAGGCGAGTGGGATCGATAGTGGCAGTGTACGGGTGGTGATTATAATGAACGGTGGAAGGGCGAAATTAAGTGCCTCTATTCGAGCACCCCTCGCCCGATGTTGATGTCTTTCACTTCATAGGTTGTAACTAATAATATCTGGACTGTTATTTTGAGTTTCGAATCATATAAACACAGAAAGCCATTTCTGTCACGTATTGTGTGGGTGATTGTACGTGTATTTTTTTATTTGCAGGCAAAAAATTTTTACTGTACGGCCTTTTCTAAGTTATTTAACCAGAAGTTTTGGCGGGATCAAGAGCAGAAATGGCATCATTTTTTTCGTAATTACTGAATTTCATGAACATATCAAGTAAAATTAGCCAATATTTAGTGACATTTTGTATAATCTTATTTAGTTAAAGGGCACTATTATTAATAATATTTAGCAGTATTTTCTCGATGCTGCCAAATCTCACTCGATAAACTTAGGTTAGGATGCCGCTGCTTTGCTTAAGACCCTGACATGATTTTTTATGTCGACTAATGACTATTTTGTTCTTCTTTTATAGAAGAAGCAGCATGACCAATGGTCTTAACCAGTCCGGTAGGTACGAAAGGAGGGAAAAAGCTATTTAACTATTTATTATGATTAGGCTAGAAATCAATGTTTTCTTTTTTATTTATTAATTATCTGTCTACCTGAACTCTGAAAACCAGATGGAAAACTCGTCCCAATCCTGGATTAGGTTGAATTTGAATACACGAATCAGGGTTTACTTTATGATGTTTTATTTACTTTAAAAAATATTAGTTAATGGTAGAGTTCGAGTTTGAACTACTGGAGTGGAGGAGCACGCGCTAATCATTGTATTTTAATTTTCATCATTGCCAGTAGGAAAATTTTTCAAATATTCACATTTTAAAAGAAAAAAAAACAAAAAGCTTACTCGTAATTAATATTTAAATTAGTTGCAAATATATACAGAAAAATAAAAAAATAAAATATCGTCACTCTTATATCTCCGAATGAATTGGCAAAGATATATAATATGCACTCACGATTAGCTGACGATATTCGGTCCCATAAAGTAATAGGTGACAATTCTGTCACCATATCGGGCATAAATCCCGGGTTTCCTGAAGGCAATCAAAAATGCACTTAAGTTAGAGAAACTCACTAACACATGGCAGAGTTCGAATCTAGACTACTAGGCCACTGAAGCTCTAACATATATATATAAGTTTTAACAAAAAATCCAATGATTTCAAAAAAAGTTTCTCATAAAAAATGAAATTAGTAGTGATAAATAAACTTAAAACAACTGTTTTTAATAATATAAATGAGTTTGCTTTAGCGAAAATACTAGTTCTCTAAAATTAAAAAAAATAGTGACGTTGACAAGCAAATTGTAACAACCGAACGTAAGCAACATCTTTTATTGTAGATACAGCTGGCTTGTGAAGTTGTAAGTAATAATGGTTATATTTGCGCCAATTCACAAACTCCATTACTTTGACGGTTAGCGGCGTTATTACGCATGTCAGTAGTCAACCAAATGATTGTGAAATTCACCACAAATGCTTTAACAGTTGATTGAAAGATAGAACTTTTTAAATTTGGAATGAAATATTGGTGCTATATTGAAAAGTTATAATTCAGATTACGACTTTTAATATTGTTTGAAAACATATTATTAATAAAAACCTCCGAGTTTTTTTAATCTTACATTTTCACAGGCGACCATAAAGCTAAAGGTACCTACTATCTTAAGATTAGATTCTTAACAAAGACCTATTATCCCCTTTATTAAACATTTATTTCATTATCATAATGCCAGCATGTTTCGATTTTGTTAACTCTGCGAAACCGCAGAGGTTGGCCAATCTGGAGACGTTTATGCGAAATTATATTGCGGTCTCGAAAGAAAAAAACTAAACGGTATAGTCCAGATTGACACTTGTTTTTTTTAAGTCATCCTCAAAGAATAGGATAAGTAAGATGACTTATTCCAATATAAGTTAATATAAAATAAGTTTATTTTATAAAAAATCGGCTTAAATCATTACGTAAAATCCATGATCGCTAAAAATAACAAACAAAAAAGTATATTATGTTTTGAAAATGATATATCATTCCAGCTGCACGAATCCAGGGAAAAATTTCAAAACATTCGTTCAAATAGGTCGCATTAAAAACACGGCGGATCACGCCGATCGATTAATTAGCGTATTACATACTGTACCGATCCATCTGTCGTAATTAGCCCGCGATCCCTTCCCCGGCAAAAAATAATGACGCACCCTAAAACACTTTTTACTTTTTTTCATTTTTAATCCAATTTGCCGAGGATTATGTTGGTAATTATATTTTTCCAATTGCCGCCCGTGGCTGTGGAAATTCGTTCGCTTGATTGCGAACCAAAAAATCCGGGCCGCTTGATTAGGCTTTTTACTGCGATTGTGTTGCCTGTAATGCTGTATAAGTTTAAAGCTTTTGCCTTTTATAATGGCAAAAACAATAAGAGGATTGTTGAACATAAATTACTTTTTACGAACGGATGATTAAAAACTTTAATAAAATACCTATACACCTTAATTAGTAGGTACCTAAGAATGATTTATTATTACTACTGATGGTACATCTACCGCAAGAGATATTGGAAGAAGGACACCATTTTACTACTTTATCATTTTTTTTCTAGATTGATGAGATCGATATTTAAACATTAGTTTAACTTGGAATTAAAAAAAGCTCACGAAGAGACTGGCTAATTGCAACTTGCAATTTTCATTCCAAAAATTTTACTTAACATCTATTGTTAATCCTTTGACCGTTTTTATTCAGATTATTTTTAATCCCAAATTTAAATATACCTAGATTTTATTTAGTTTCGCCGACACAAAAACATGTAACTAAACATTATGTACAGTCTGATAAAATAAATTATTATAAGTCAAACACCAAGTCTCCAACGAAAGCTCTTTCTAAAATAATACATTACGAAATGTAAATTTCTTTGAATAATAAGTAATATGGATTTTTATCGCTTTTGTAATTATTCCTGAGCTACTATTTAACATGGCTGTTTAATTATGTGGTTCGATGTTTTTAATTACAGTGTTAATGTTACTATTAGTTTGATAAATTAGTTTTTTAAAAGAAGCCGAGCCTTCTTATTCAAAGGGTTGAAATAATGACTTAGTATGTGTTTAGCGGGGCGTTGTCGCTACCTTATCATTGTTCGATGTACAGTCAGCTATATACTCGTATCAAGATTTGAAGTATTATTTTAGAATGTTAATTGTTACCGATACGATGCTTAAGCAAAGATATTTTAAACTGCCTAATTCTACACCGAAAACTTTCTTCGCGTAACGCTTTGGTGACTTCCTATTTCCTAATATTTGTAATAGATCAGATTATTTAACTTCAAACACTTCACTGGCAAAGAAACAGAAATATTATAGTTAAAATACCTTTTTACAATGTCATCTGAGGATATAGAGAAACTGATAAAATATGATTTTCAAATTATCATGTTTTAAATATAAAAAACTTATTTAAAACATAATAATTACTTCCACTTTTGATTTTAATAAGTGCTTTTTTTTTATATTTATTAAAATTCATGCAATGCAATGCATAAATTGTAATAGCCGTAAGTTTATTTGATGTAAAACGCGTATTTTCCCACAGGTCAGGTTTAGCCTAGTGTGCGGTTTCTGCTAAAAAAAAAAATTATTTCTGTTTTATAAATAATCGCATTCATATCTAATAATAAAACTCGCATTATATATTCATAATTAAAAAATTAAAAGACTAAAAATAAAAAAACACATGACATTTAGATCCATACATATATTTACAAGTCCAAAACGTTATTTTATAAAAAATATATATTTGGTGGCTGTTCTTTGTTTCTTTCTATAATATAAACAAAAAAATATAATTACCTTTCTTCTGATAATCTATACATATAAAAAATAATGATTAACAGCTGATGTATCAATGCACAGTCCAAATCTTCAGGCCTAAAAGATTAAAATTTCGAACACGTAGGTTCGTATCTCTAATCTTATGACGTAAGCATCCGCAAAGGAAGGATATTCCAAAGTTTTTCCCCATAACGGAGTGAAATAAGCGATAAAAATTTGTTTGAACTAAATAAATACTATGACTAAACAACATCAATAAGCGGACGTAACGACAGGTGACCAAAACATAAATATAATATGTGATAACGTTTTGCAACATTTATATAATTTCCTTTATTACAACAATATATAAATCACGATCTGACAGTAGAATAATATAAAACATACTTGTGTGCTACGAGTTCATACTTTTTTTTACTTAATATATGTTGCTGACTGTACAAAAAAGTGAGTCAGCTAATCTTAGAATTTTTGTTAATCGCTGTAATTAAGCAATCCCATTTGATGTAATTAAAGAATATCGAAAATTTTTATTCAAATTATACTATCTAATAAAGGGTTACATGAAAACTACATTAAATGTTACATTTTGGGTGAAGAATTAGAAGTGTTTAGATACGGTTCGGATATGTGTTGTTCCTCATTACGTTCTTCGTGCTTATTTTATTTTAACCGATTACGCCGCAGGGGTTGTGCTTTTTAAGCTCTGCACTACGTTATATTAATATGTATATTAAATCTATTATTACATACGAATAGAATATTAATAACTTACTCAAATACAGCGCTATACGTATTGGTTTCTGTTACCTAATCAAATTTTAGAATATCAGTAATATTCAAGAATTTGAGAAACTTGCATATAAAGTATACTAAGTATTCTATAATTGTTTAATAAACTTTATATAAATACGTGAATAAAAATAATTACAAACGCAATTATTATATTCTTAGTTTGAGTTATCTTTAAGGCTAACAGATATATTTTAAAATACCTAGTAGATAAACGTCTCTTCGTATTTTATAGTAAACAGTTTTTTATAAAACCTTTTTGGTCGTATTATATTTAACTAGCTAGTTTTTATACCACTGAAAAGTGACATCTCTAAAAATTTTAAAATAAAATAATATTTTCCCGCAATTCCCACTTGTCTATTTATCGTCATCAAAAGACAAGTAGCATGTAGGTTTTACATACATTATGTGTAAGTTTCGTCGTGTAGTATGCACTAAATTTAAGATATAATTTAGGGTATAGTTGCACTGAGACGGTAATCAGAATAGGTCGGGTTGGCCTCGGTAATAGCAAGTTATTGTCATTAAAGCCGTACTGCCGGCCGCGCTGCCGGGGAGCGGCCGGCACCTACGAATTAGAATTTGTTTTCATTACACTGTTACTTGGACGATATTAAGCGCTACGACAATTTCTTGTCGGAAACCATTTGAATGAAAACCTGTGAATTTACACAGGATTTTATTTGGTTACTCAACCTAAAGGCTAAATATTATGAACGAGGACAAATTAACGAAACCTCTAGGATAAAAATAATGAAGACCATTAATTTCAGCTTAAATGTATTTCTTTAAATGCACAAAAATGTTGTATAACCACGCAAGGGACTTCGCGTGAAGGCATGTATGTATGTCTGACTTATATTTCTCAATCTAGTTAGATTCAGAAATATAAGTTGCACATACACAGGTGCTAGTTAAAAGGTTTATAATTAACTTTATTTTAGGTTTAATGCTTTAATTTTTCCAGAGATATTAAAACCAGTGTGGTCGATTTATGTCTACCCGAAGAATTTTGTACATTCGTGATTCTAAAATAAAAGTAGCTGAAGTTACTCCTTAATACATCAACCGAGATTATCCAAAACAAACAGACCGGCTGACTGACGAAAGTTGTATATAATGTTATTTTGGCATACATACCATGTACACATATGCATTAACAACAAACTAGTAGGACAAAATAAAAGAAATTATACATATTCCCCCTACTAATATTATAAATGCAAAAGTTTGAGAGTAGGTATGTATGTGTGGATGTTAGTTACTCTTCCACGAAAAAAACACTGAACGGATTTGGATGAAACTTTGCAATTGAACATACATGAGAATAACAATCAGCTACTTTTTAACCAACTTAATATGGTAATGAAAAGAAAATAATTACCTTCACGCCTATTATCACCATAAGGGTAGGCTGAGGTGTCCCAGTACATCCACGACTCGTGAATCCAGTAGATATACCAGAACACCCACGATTAGTCAAGGTACTATGGCCCATAATGTGATAAGTGGCAAGCCTATCGCCAAGTATGGTAATAAAAAAGGGAGTTCTACATAGGAGTAGACAATGGAGCTAATCCCGGCAGCGCGCTGACGAGGCGATCTCGCCCGCATGCTTAGGACCATTAAGCATTCGACTAATGAGACCTCATGGCCTACACACACTAATGCGATACATTGACATTAAGGCCGCTTACAAACTACGCGGTGGCGATGCGGAGACATAACTAATTGCGACATGTGTAGCCGCCGTTAATCAACATTTCAATTTTTTTTTTCAATTAGGTTTAAAGAAATTATTCTTACTGCCTTGTTTGAGTAATGGTTAGAGAAATGAAAAAAAAAACAGCCAAAAGCGAGTTGAACTCGCGCTCAAAGGATTCCGTATATATAAAAATGTCTAAAAATCATGGTTGTTGTATTGAAGCAAGCTTTTTATATTTATTGTATATTTTTTAGTGTTTGTTGACAGATAGACAAACTGACAGACGGACAGCGGAATCTTCGTAATTGGGTTCTATTTTTTCCCCCTCGAGTAACAATTGAGTAAAAAAACACAAATTACTTCTATTTAATTCAATTGAGTTTTCTTGGTCTAAATAAATACACGTTTTAGTATTGTCTATGCAAAATTTATAAAAACAAATCTGCCAATATTATTGATCATTACAACGCTTGTATTTGTTATACCTACAGCTACTGAAAGTTAAACAAATAGATAGACGCCAATTAAAAACGGTAAATATTAAATCAATCTAAGATTCTAGTCTTTTTTTTATAGTATAAGACAGCGAACAGGCACACGGGTCTCCTGATGGTAAGAGACAACCGTGGCCTATAGACAC